>JARVGS010000321.1:14844195-14856142 GCA_031762315.1 Hypsolebias antenori | reverse complement strand
GTTTCGAGTTGCGGCAAAATCGACCTACGAACGGTTCTTAGGTCCGGAACCCGTTCGTAACTCGAGGACTACCTGTACACACATCATACACACACATACACACACAAAGTCAAGAGTAGCAAGACAGGATATTTAAATATGTGCAGCACTCTTGTTTTTTTTGTGTTGGAACAGATATTTTTGCACTCAAAAAGTGTTAGTACATTATGTTTTAATAACTCAAAAGCTCCACGGCTTAGTGTCAATAAAATCTGACATTTAATTTATTTCATGGATCATACCTTTGTAAGAGTTTTACCATTTTCACTTTGATACACATTCGGATGACACTGCTAACTTGTCTCTTTCAAACTGAAATCCTCTTAATGGAGAAAGAAAAATAATGTTCAACAAACATAAAATCTTAAAAAAGGAGCTAAAGCTGGGAGTTTTATTTGCTTAAGCTGAAGACAGGCTGACACTTGCCATGTAATCTGTAAATTACTCTGGCTCCTGCTCCTGATGACTCTGTGCGTGTGCACGTGCATGTGTCTGTGTGTGTGTATGATAATTAAAATAGTGGCGGGCATGAGAAAGATGGATGATTAGCATGTTTGTGCTTGAGCTCATGCTACTCTTTGGCAGGTTGTACCTGTAGGCATCGCTCATTTACCACTGTGTCCTTCTCCTCTTTTACTTTTGTTGACAGTTTTATTTTTTTCTTTTACATTACTCATCTAAGCTTCATAGTATCTGAAACTGTCTCCTTCGACTTTAGACATTCTTTAAAAATCTCCTCGCCTTCCCTGGTCTGGCCTTTTCCGTCTGTTTGGGCCAGAGACAGGTCGGCACATTTGTCATTTTGCAGTGTGCGTTCAGCCTGATTAAGAGAATAAACCACAAGACACTAAACAGAATTCCAGTTCAGCCTCATGTCATCATCCAGAGGAGTGTAAACACATACCCAGAGTTGATGTCTGCAGCCACAGAGTGCTGGTTTGTGTGTGTGTTTGTGTGTATATGTGGTGACACGAGGCCCTCAGACCACGGGAAGTGGCAAGGCACATGCCAAAGGATATATCAACTTGGTGAAATGAAAGACTGATTAAAAGATGTGATTTATGCGCTGCCGGGAGTTTACAGCTCCATTAAGCAAGAGGAAGGAGAGTTGATGAAAAACCCAGAAGGAGAGGACTGGAAGCAATAGATAAATGGAGGGAAACTCAGCCAAGGAGGCATACTGCTTTGTACCAACGTTGAATGCTAAAACTGCTTTTATACTACAGGAATCAAAGTTTATCACCTGTCAGGCATGTGAATGTGCTTTTGTGGAATTCTCTTGTTTGCAAAATTGCACCAGGCTCTAAGAAAGCTGACCACTAACGTTGAACCTGCTGGCTGTGCCTCTAACACACAACAGGGCTGGTTCAGACCAACTGCACACACGTTTCAAGAGGCAGAGATTACCGTTGAAGACCACCTCCAAAATATTGCTCTTCAAGAACTGTTCATACTAAGATGAACTTTCTATAACAGCTTTAAAGCCAGTGTCTCACTGGACCAACTGCATGTTTCAGTGTTTTTCTAGAAAATTACAATAATCCTTTTTTTTTAATAATGCCAAGTTTAGGAAGATTGTTTTAAAGGAACTATACAAATAAAATGCAAAGAAGGTGATACAGTGGTTCTTTAAGCTTGATGTTAAATTTTGTTGCATGTGTTCTATTTCTATTTATTTCTCCTATACTGTATTTCTTTAATGCTTTTATATGTATGGATGTATCTTGGTGTATGTTCCTAATGTTTTCTTGCTTCTAGTGTGAAGCAAGTGAAATATCTATGCAAAGTGCTATATAAATAAACTTTATGTAATTGTTATGGTAAACACATTTTTTTCAAAATATGTTGTTTTTACATGTCTTTATAACTCATGAGAAAGTCACAAGAAGATATATGCATATCCCTGTGTGAAGGTAGCTAAAGTTCTCCACAAGTGCCTCTAAAACTCACCAAAACCCAAGTTTTAACCAAAGTAATTCACATAAACCATTTAGCCTTCTGACAGCTGTGTTTCATATTTTTTTATTTAAATGTTTAATTAAAGAATGGCACCAAACCTTAAATAGTATAAAGTGGAGTAAAAAATAAACTAAACTAATGTATGTTAGTCTGCCACAATCTTCCTTGTGTTTAAAATTCCCAGCTACATTACCAACATCAGGCAATGTTAGTAAATGTCATTTGCAAAATTGTCTGCTGTTTATTTATGCGTTAGCAAATCAGTGTTATTAATGTCATTGCATAAAGGATTTATAAAGTACAGCTGTTAGTAATAAAAACACTGAATGGCATTTATGAATGCAGTTGCAAATATTGTTTATAAACACAGCTGCAAAATGAAGACAGAGCAGGAGAATGGAATTGTTCCATGTTTCCTCCTGTTGTCTGGCCACCAAGAGACCCAAAGCTCCTTCCCACATCCTGCTCTCTTACCACATTCTTCAAAATGTCTAATTTAGCCACAATCACCTATCTACTGCCAATGCAAAGGTATTTGATCAAATACATTTTTTCTGTTTGTCAACAAGACGGTAGAAAAACCTCTGAGCTAAATTAAAGGAGATTATTCTGTAGAAAAACAGAGAATTGGACCAGCTATTCATTAAAATAGACATATTGTTGCAGATTATTTTTACAAGTTGACTCCATTTCCTGAGGGCATTATTAAATCTTTTTGATATGCATGTGTTAAAACACAACAAGAATACAGGACTGGAGCAATAGCTTGTCTTTAAAAGGATTGTCCTTGCAGCCAGTTTTTAGTGAGACATTCAACTCCACTTCAACCCTCGACAGTGCATGTCTTCAGAAATTGTATTCTCAGCTTCAGAAAGAAGCCTGTAGGATTCAGCCTGACAAAATCATTCACATTAAATAGGCTAAAACTAGAACTTGCTCAAAGAAAGCACTATCTCATTTTTAAATACTCACTTTTTTTAATTTTGTGCAGTTGACCATGAATAAATAGGAGTGATTCACGTTTTATGCACAGTTTCATTAGGATCCATGAATTAAACTAGTCCAGGTCATTAAAACAACACTGAGGATAGAAACAAAATGTAAAATGCAACATGGTGGTTCATACAACCACAATGCAAGTCCTTCACCAAATTAAGCTGCATAAACCTCAGATTTTACTTTTATTGCACTTTTGTGTTTTGTGCAAAATATGTTTTTAAGGTGTGTGCGCGCATCTATTTCAATCAACGCTAAGAACTCTTGCTTAATTTTTATTTTATTATTTTTTTGAGACTCAAAGCTGTTTTTAAGACAGCAACTTCCTATTTTTTGGTATATGGAGTGAGGACAGAGTGAAATACAGGAAGAAAAGCTGAAAGAAGATTATGTTGACCAGTTTTATTGATGCATCTGATTTTGAACCACAAATCACACTTTCTAACTTCATAAAACAAGTTTCTGTTGTTAGCTCTTTTATTGCTGCAGTTAAATGAAAAAAAAAAAAACAGGATTGCTGGTGTTCATTTTTGTAGTCAATACACGTCAAAAGGCAATATTAGGCTTCCACTTATACACTACTGTAAATTAATCATGACCAAGTTGTAGTAGGTGGAAAAAAGCAGAAAGATACATTATTTTCATTTGCACAAGATTCTGAGTCAGTATAAATGTAACAACCATTAAATAGACACTTTCTAATGTACTTTCTAGGCAAAGATAGCATGTCTCTGTTATTTTGTATTCAAATCATCATAAAAAAAGTATGATGGAAAAATATCTCTTTACTTATTGTTTCTTAAGGTTAAACCAAAACAGTGTTTCACCCTTGGTTCATGAACAGTGATAAATCCCAGCTGACACAAATCCTCCAAATTTCGCCTATGCATTGTGCATGACTCTGGTAATGCTTCTCTATCAAGAGTTTGAATTGTGTTGGGCATGCCGTTTATGATTGGTTTAAATTTGGATTATCAGCCTCAAAGTATCACCCAACAGCAGTTTACTAAAACATTAGTTTTAATTGTTGCATCAACAGATGAAGCTGCAGAGACAGAAGTGATTTATGAGTATCGTATAGGGCATTTGCGGCTTTGGTACTCGCCAGTGTGTTGGGATCGACGTTGGAGGAAGCTAATAAGAATGGAACAGTGGAAAGCCCACAAATCTGGCCATTTTGGGTATTCAAAGTACCAGCAGAGCTCAAGGCTGATGAGAAATAACAGTCTACCTGAACAAAAAACAACTGTGGCGTATCTGAATCTGACTTCCCCGTTCAGCTTTGAAGCAGGCCAATTTATCGAATTTCCCCTGGGATGTGTGTAAACTAAGAAGGCTTTGCTCTATCCATCCCCCTCACCCCCCGATAACTGTTGTGAACACGCTTATCAGAGCTGTACTGGCTAACGCCAACATCTTATCAGGACTATGGTGCTATCTGGAAGTGCTTCATGGACAAGTCTCACATCTTGTCATCAAATACATATGTAATGTGTAAATGTACTTGCTGGTAGAGTTTTTTTTTTGATGCCTTAAATCGTGTCCTGACAAGGACAAGGTGTGAGGAGATTTTTTTTTGTAATAAAACTATCCTTTCCTCATGGTCTTTCCCATTTTCTAGCTAAAGAATAAGGGGCTGTGCTCCTAAGAGCTGCAACCAACGTGCACTCCGCTCATTTTTCGAATGACTGTATGGCATATAATCTCGCTGAACGTCAGTGCAATGATAATAAAGCTTATTCTGATTCTGAACAGATAGCTGAGCTGAAAGTGTAAGACTAAAATGTGTGTTTTTGTGTTTTGCAGGCATGCTACCTATCAAGCCAAAAGAAAAACGGCCGATTAACCCCGGCAGCACAACAGTTTTTCCTAACCCTTCACATGAAGGTATAAACAAAATCACAAACGTAATTCATCTTTCTCCATCCATTGCATTTTTTGTATCCTCCCACAAACCTACCCACGCTTTCATTATGGCATCCATTTTTCAGGTACACCAGACCAAGGTCATCTAGCAACAGCACTCATTATCGCCATGTCAACGATTTTTATCATGGCCATCGCCATTGTTCTCATCATAATGTTTTACATCCTGAAAGCCAAACCTAATAGCCAAGGTGAGGCACACACAGATTAACACTCACCCAGTTTCAATCAAACGTTGATATTTAGGTTTTATAGAGTTCTCTTTCTGTGTTTTGTTGGCAGCTTGTTGTACTGGACAGGTTGTGAAAGCAGTGGAAGCTCAGACCAACAAACAGGAAGACAAAAAGGACATCCCCGGTGAGAAAAACTACACAAACACTCATAAATGGATGACAGACTCTGTTTTTGTTGTCTTTCCTACTTTTTTCCAGTGTTGTAATCAGAAGTCTGTTGTTTTTTTTTTTTAATGATGGTTTGTCTACATATATATCGGTACTGTGGTTAAACCTCATCCTGAATTTGATTTCACTTTGTCATGTTTACATGAAACACAAGCTATCCTATTATTTATTTTTGAACATGATTTTAATTTTATCCACGTTTCTGGCTGCATGCTGAAACACAGGCTCATTTTTGAGGACACCATCTAGCTTGTTCATGTTTTCCAGCAAAACTCTAAGAGTTTTGATTCAAGGTTTTATTTAAATAGAATCCAAATGGACCTCACTTCTTGTCTCTGAAAGATATTTTGTCTTGCAACTGAAAGGCGTCTTCAGTTCTGATCATGAGTGGGGAATTCCAGGTTTATGTCATTTTTGGGACAATCTCACTAATAGGGTCAATAAGGCCCCATGAGTCCATGACCTGGTCGTCTGTCCTGCTCATTATTCTCAGCTCAACATAGTACTTTAAACAGTTGAGCTGACATATGTCCCCCATGTGAACATTAGGAAAACATGAGGAGGACAACACATCAAAGAAGCTCCTTAAACCTGTGGACAACCTAACTGGGTTTTGGTCAAGTCAGCCAGGAAATCTGGAACAATAAAACAAAATAAAACTTCACAGAACTGAATGGGGAGAAAAAGAAAAAAAAGGGCACAAAACATATTATTATCCCATATGTTGCAGAAGTATCGGATAAACTCAGAATAATTTTATCCAGACACACATCCTGGTGCATTTCAAGCCAAACAGCCTCAGACAGAAACCAATTTACCTAAAGTAGCACAAGCTGAGTGGCCTGGTATACAGTCTTATACCAGCAAAGTGTTTAGACCTTTATTTAGCCCTCCTGCTGCACTTTGGTCAAAATCACCTGAGACCTCAGTTGAGAACCAAAACAACCTTTTTTATGAACTTGGCACAAAACTGAAGAATAAGCTCATCAGGAAAAAAGGACACACTTTTGAGAACAAGGGGTGTATTTTTGACAGTGGAGGTAAATTGTTGTATAAAATGTTTCACTGAACTTAACAAAATCCTAACTTGGAAAATAATGCAGATAGATTGGGGCTTCAACTGCGGTAATAGCGTTGCTCCGGCAGTTGTGATATACAGTAGAAGGAGCTGAACCAAAAGACAAAGCTCTCAGTTTACTGGTTCATCATTCCACCCTTCACCTATCATCATGAGGCGTAGACTATGACCAAAAGAACAAGGTACCAAATACAGTATGTGTGTCTGAAATGGGCTTCATTTGTTGAGTGGTTGCTCTCAGCAGACATCAAATTATATCTAATTAAAAAAAAAAAAAAACTATGGAGGTCATTTAAAGGAGATTGATTAAAACATTGAAAATCAAAACAAGACTATCAAGATACAGTGAATTGCACTGTGGGGTGGCTGCATGTTGGAGTAGCTATGCTCACTTCATTCTTAGTGCTTTTGAAAACTTTAATTTATATTTTTTCTGGATGTAAATCATTTTTTTCAGATGATTATTTCCTCTGGTATCAGGTGCTGTGCAGCTGGAAGGAATTTTACTGAAATATTTTTACTTTTGGGCATTTGTTATGATGCGTAACCATGGCAACAAGGTGTTTTTTAACAACCAGGAGCAGCTGATTAGCATCTCAAAAGCTCAAATTATACCGTAACTAGCGCTCCAAATCCCAAATGAGTTGAAAAGGAGGCGCTGTGGATGAATTCTCGTCAACCTGGCAGCAGTACTTGAGTACCTGACCGCCGAGATCCTGGAGCTGGTGGAAAATTTGGCTCGCGACAATGGGAGGACCGGGGTCATCCCTCGGCACCTTCAGCTGTCTGTCAGTGATGAGGAGGAGCTCGGCAGACCGCTGGGAGGAGTGACCATCGCTCAAGGAGGAATTCTGCCCGACATTCAGGCAGTCTTGCTGCCCAGGAGGACTGAGAAGTCCACCGAATCTGACAGCAAGCTGGATCTGGGTGGACGGATCGGTATCTGTGACCAGATTCTTCGGATTTGTTGCAGGAGCTCCTTCCTGCCCACAGCTGTCAGCATCTGCAACAACTCTTGAATGAAACCAAGATGAAGAGCTACGACAACACAATTTCCCTTTGGGATCAATAAAGTATTTTTGAATTTGAATTTAATTGAGTTAATTTAGAACACCAGAGACCGTTTCTGCCCCAAACATCCAACGGACTTTCATTTCGCTCACATCAGCAGAAATAAACATGACAACTGTTCGTTGCAGTGTTTCCAATAACTCGTTTCAAATGAGGCAGTTTTGAAAGCTGAACCCACAAAATATACACTCTAAATGTGATTAACTTTAAACTGCAGCCGAAATCAAATCACACTCAGATAGACTCACAAAGCTAAACAGGAACAAGACAAACTGTAATTAGATTTTTAACTTTAATGCTTAGAAAAAAAATCTAAATATTCACAGGGACACTGAGTGTAGTAAAGAACTGAAGCTTGAACAGATACCACCCAGCCAGTTTTACCTAAGTATGTATTAAAGCCCTTTCAAACTTTTTTTTTAACGTCACCTAATGGCAGGTTGATTTCTTTCATCTTGTCTACAGTCTGACATTCATAATCCAAAACTTTCCTGTAGTGCTCCAAGCTGATAATACCTTTTCTTTTTATTCCCAGCTAACATCTGTACATGTTTTTACAGCCATTTCACAGTGGCTTTTTTTTTTTTTTTTTTTTCATTTTGTCAACGTTTCTTTTTCTTTTCATCAGAGTAGCTTTGTTAGAGCGGTGTGAATCAAGCGGCAAAAGATTTGCCCCACGGTCGCTGCAACAATGATTGTGATCGGATGAACATCACCTCATCCAACCAGTCTGGGACACATCAACACAGTTTTGTGTTGGATGTGCAAATCATTTGTTGCATAGCTCATGCAAATGGATGTGTGTGCTAAAGCACTTTTTTGTGTTTGTGTGTGTACTGTAAGCTGACAGACATGCAGAGTGATGAGTGTATCGTGATGGAATGTGAAGTTTCCAAAGCTGAAGCCATATGTTGCTTTAGGCGCCATTTCTCCTCACAATGATGCTCTGTTCAATTTCACTCGCAGACTAACTGACTAACCACTCACATGTGCTGTGAATGAGAACAGGAACATATCCATGCTAATTAGTGCAGCTACAGACACATTACAAGCTAAAAATGGAATAGCTGAAGATAAAAACATCCTAGTTCTCAGAGGAATATGACGACTAAATGTATGCATTGTTACTTAATGTATTATTGTAAAAAGCTGCATGTGTAGGTGTGTGTGTGTGCGTGTATGTGAGAGAGGAACCCATTGATTGGAGCTCCGCCAGAACTATCTGTCACTCATTTAGACACTGACATAATAAAGCTGTGAGATGAAAGAGGCAGACACTCTGAAACCGACATGCACACACACATACACACACACCATTTCTTCCTCTCAGGAGTTCACTCATTAGGCTGTCTCTCCGCATCAGTAGCCATGATGTCGGTGTAATTTCACATAATCCTCAGGATAATTGTTTTAAACAGTAATCCAACTGCAGTTCAAACGTTTTAGCTTCAAGAAATTGTTCTTTTGTGTTGCAAGACATGCACTGATTTAATATTTAGGATGAAACGTATGCTTGTTTAGTGATAAAATATTCAAGAGCAACAGTTATTGTTCATTTTAACTTTTTAGGCACATGTTGCAACACAATGAAGTTGACTTTTGCAACACTTTTGTCTCTATAATCTACGTGTGAGACATTTTGAGAGTTTTATTGTCCTATTGGTTGGTTTCTATCACTATACATGTACATTCAGGACATACTTTCATTAACCAATTCTATCAATTCTCCCCGAGACCACATCGCTGACCGTTCAGCAATTTTACAATGTGTTATGTTTTTGGTGACCCTTCAAATTTTTTCTTTTATTTTGAGACATATCTTTAAATCTGTGGATTTTTTTTTTCTTTTCACCTTACAGACAATGTGGTGATCTTCTCAGAGAAAGACGAGTACGACAAACTGAAAGCTCCTCCTCCAAAGACTGTGAAAAGGTGAGAGAGACCTCAGATTAAATTGCACTTCAGTACGTCTCTGATGGAATCAATACAAATATAAAGACGTTCAGTGATGACTGTGAAAACCCAGACAGTTTAAAAATGGTTGCTGCACAAAACATATACAACGTGTGAGAGAAACAGACATGCACCGAAAAACAAGGAATACAAACAACATTAAAATAAGATGAACCGAGACTCCTAATGGAGGATAATGCTCCTTTAATATCCTGTTTACCAGAAGTTGTGTACAAGAAGGTTAACAGTGACGTTTGAAGAAAGAGTGGTAAAGCTTTGAAAATTTGAAGTTTGATGCATGATTAAGAACGTTGTTTCCATTCACTAACAACTCAACATATTTAATTAGTGAGTTTTCTAAAGAAGTAATAGTCCTCTCATCTTTGACATCTGAGTGTACTAACAAAGCCATCATACCATCATATCGTGATCAGACTAAATGAGTGGTACAAAACATACTAAGTTGATAGATAAAAGCATTTCTGAGGTAAACATTAAACTTGTGTCAGGATTTACAGCTTCATCATTATTTTTTTTTATTACTTTGATTAGGTTTAAACCAGTGTTTCTGAACACTGATCCCTGAGGAACAACATCCTGCATGTTTTAATTGTTCTCCTAATACAACACACCTGATACAGAGATTTAATCACTTCCTTGGGTTCTGCAGAAGCCTGTTAATAACTCATCCATTCATATCAGGTGTGTCAAAGCAGGACACAACTAAAACATGCAGGATGGCGTTCCTCAAGGACCAGGGTTGGGAACCACTGCTTTAAACTCGGATATGATTCATGCAATTATCTGCCAAGCAGTGCAAGTTTCACATAGGTAAAGTACTGCTTGATTTATTGGTAGTGCTACAATGTTGGAAGCACAGAAATCAAAATATAATTTTGCCATGACAAAACAGCAGGGAGTTTTTGTTTTCCTGCCACACAAAAGGATTATAATTACCTGTACTTATCAGCCATATCTATGATTGCAAAATAATAATGATAGAAACAAGAAAAAAAAAAAAAGAAGAAGATTAAGTGTTTTACTGTTTGATTGTTGTTGCATTTCATTCCAGCTACATCAGTAGCAATTCAATAGTTATGTCAGTATGTCTTTCAAAGCTTATGATTTATTACAGTCCGGTCAATTATGCAGTAATAAAATGAGTCACTTTGATATAGAAATAATTGCAGGTTTTCAGTATGTTGGGCAACTCTTGTCTCGTCTGTGGCATTTTAGTCCTCACCTTTAATTAGTGATTTAAACTGTGATGTGATTCATGTGATTATCTACAAAAGTAGTTTTAGAGTGTAAGTTCCAATTAGGTTTATGCAGTTACAGTGCGAGTAACTCACTGTAACTAAAGGGTTACTGATATTTCATGATCAAATAATAATTAAGAACATTTAAAATTATCCTTTTTGGGGGTCCAGTGTGATGTCTTCAGAAGTTAGTTTAAATAGACTTTTTTATTAAAAAATGTCCACCTCTTTTTAAATTCATAAAGAACAAAACCATAACAACAAAAAAAACAAAAAAAGTCCAGTTTTCATGAACTATAATGGTAGAAGGTGTGCTTGGATCGAGTCTCACAAAGACTCCACACAGTATCCCTTATAATTTTCTCACAATGTGCCCATAATTAAATCACCACAGAACAAGCCGTTGCAGTGTCTCTGCCTTTGGCCATTATTTTGCGTCTTTACACATAAACACTGTGTGTGTGGTTGAACGATATCAGTTCAAACCCCCCCCCCCCCGCCCCTTCTCAAATGGAGTAATAAAGCAAATAGGCCATTATGTGGTTTTAGAGCAGGCAGAGAGGTGGGTTTCGATGGGCTATGAGGTAAGGAAGCATATTTGAGCCCCGGAGCCTAAACATCCAGACAGAGGGACAGGGTTGGTAGTTATCAGGGTGGATGGGGGTATTTATTCCATGCTTCACATAAAACCACCAAGAGAAAGCGTGCCCCAGCATACAACAAAAATAGTTTTATCAATTTTTCTTCTGCCTACACCTCATCCCTCATGTAAGGACAATGCTGCTTTATAGATGATTGAGAGTGTGTGCGTAAACATAAAAGAAAAAAAAACCTCATGCTCACATACATTGCTTGCATTGTGCATTGTTTCACTTGCGTATTTTAAAGTCATGAAAGCGGTGTGAATTAAAAAATACAACATTTTTTCATTACAAAATGTTGAGACAAGCACACACTTTGTCATTTTTATCCAACCACACATACACACACTCTGTAGCATCACTAAAAGTCAAAAGTGTGGTGCAGCAGCATGCCAGAAGATGTGCTAATGCACTGCGTTAGCTTACCAGAGTGGGTGTTGGATGTCTGGGGAAACAATGGCATTTTGTGAGTAGGTTCAAGCTTGGAGGAAGAAAAAAAAAGTGTGGGATTTAAAAACATCTTTGTCAATAAGGTGCGTTTACAAAAAAGAAAAAAAGAAAACTAAAGCCAGCAGAGGGAGGAAGACAAGAACGAGTGGTAAAATCACAACACAGTATCATGTT
>JARVGS010000321.1:14666619-14676775 GCA_031762315.1 Hypsolebias antenori | reverse complement strand
TTTTATGTGTACAGCACTTTGTTGCAGCTTTGGTTGTTTTAAAGGGCTTTATAAATAAAGTATTATTATTATTATTACCTGTATTACCTGTCTACCAAGATACTAAGCCAAAGGGAGAAAAAGGACAAAATAAAAGTGTGTTCAGCATTGTTTTTAACAGAAAGGCTTTTACATGTTTTTGATGTATTTATTACACGTACACACTGTACGCGTTAAATGTAAGATCACCATTTCTGCATTTGGTCTTTCAGATGGAGAATGCAGTCCCATTACCCTTGAAAAGATACTGGAGTTTGCCTCTGGAGCATCTATGGTTCCTCCACTGGGATTTCCCCATCGTCCACAAATTGAGTTCCTCCACGAGGCCAACAAAGTTTTCCCAGAAGCAAATACTTGCCTTATAGTACTCCGTCTTCCAGTACACACAGACTATGAAGCTTTCACAAAGTACATGACAGAGGGTATTCTGCAGGCCCCTACATTTGGTGTTGCATAAGCAGCCAATAAGTATAATATGCAGTTCTTTTAAGAAATGGTTTGGAAGTTTTGCATTTGTTTTTAAACGCATTAAAGTTAGGGTTTTCAATAACACGCCCCCCCCCCCGCCACACACACACACTCAAGGCTGTACCGGTGCTAATCATAAATTAGAATATCATGAAAAAGCTATTTTATTTCAGCAATTCCGTTCAAAAAGTGAAACTTGTATATTATATTTGTTCATTACAAACACGCTGATATATCAATTGTTAATTTTATTGTTGATGATTATAACGGACAAATAATGAAAACCCCAAATTCATTGTCTCAGAAAATTAGAATATTAAAACCAATTTTAAAAAATGTTTTTTAGAAATGTTGACCAACTGACAAGTATGAGCATAAAAAGTATGAGCATGTACATCACTCAATACTTCAGCTGTTCTGAATTGTTGGGTCTGGTGTCACATCTTTTTCTTCATGCTCATACTTTTCATGTTTATACT
Organism: Hypsolebias antenori; assembly: GCA_031762315.1. NCBI lineage: Eukaryota > Metazoa > Chordata > Actinopteri > Cyprinodontiformes > Rivulidae > Hypsolebias > Hypsolebias antenori. Next base: position 14,675,789 of record JARVGS010000321.1, on the reverse strand, counting down.
TTTATATTGGCCAACATTTCCAAAAAGCCTTCTTTTTTAAATTGGTCTTTATTCTAATTGTCTGAGACACTGAATTTGTGGTTTTCATTGTCAGTTATCAAAATAAAAAATTAATATTTGAAAAACATCAGTCTGTGTGTAATGAATTAATACGATATACAAGTTTCACCTCTGAATGAAATTAATTAAATCAACTTTTTCATATTTTGATTTGATGACCAGCACCTGTATATTTGTCATTTCTCCTTGTGCATTTTCATTTCATAGACAGTTTTAACAAAAATGGTCTTATTGAAGTTATTGTTTACATTAAGCCTGAAAGTATTACTTGTACTAATTTTATACTAACAACGTATTAAAAAAAGTTGTTCTTTGACAAATAAGTTTACTGTTTCTCAGACATCGTTAAATGTAGTTAGGTCAAAGCGTGCAATTTGTTGACATTCTGAAAGTATTACTTGTACTAATGTTATACTAACAACGTATTACCAAAATTTGTTCTTTGACAAATAAGTTGTTTACTGTTTCTCAGACATTGTTAAATGTAGTTAGGTCAAACCGTGCAATTTGTTGATTCTGAAAGTATTACTTTTACTAAATTCATACTAACAACGTATTAACAAAATTTGTTCTTTGACAAATAAGTTGTTTATTCAGTTTCTCAAACATTGTTAAATGTAGTTAGGTCCAAACGTGCAATTTGTTGACATTCAGAATGTATTACTTGTACTAATTTTGTACTAACAATACATTAACAAAATTTGTTCTTTGACAAATAAGTTGTTTACTGTTTCTCAAACACTGTTAAATGTAGTTAGGTCAATAAAGCATTTGCAATTTCTGCACAACATGCCTGGTACTTCATTTTCAGATCTGAAATGTGATTGACTGCAGTATTAACTGACTGAAGTTGAGGCACACTGAGACTGATTTGGGGTGGTTCTACAATTACACTAGGGACCTGCTCAGCATCAGGAGTTGGTAGTGGCTCAAGTCCATGCTGTTCCAGAAGACCTTCCAGAGTCTCTGCCGCATGAGAATTCTCACCAAACACATTGTTTGTTGCTGTGCTGTGGACACCCATGTTTGCCAACATCCCTTCAGTCCAGATTTGTGTTGGTCTTCTGTTGTTTTCTGTACACAAGGAATGGCGGTTCCAGGCATTTCTGAATTGTTCAAGACGGTTTTGAATCTCAGGAAGAAAAACTATGTGAAGCGAAAGTTTGTGCACATCGTCACTGGGATCCAATAGGGTTGAATCTTCAAGAGTATAGAACATGTTATAAAACGTCTCAAGTACATGTAAAAAAACATCCCTCCAAAGACGCTCTATTCTCTGATTATGGATTGACTCCCCAGTAATGTGACTCCGACGTTCAATTCCCTGTAAAAGATTCATCACCAGGGCCACCTGCACGTTCTCACCACCATGGTCTGACCTCACTCTTGATGGTAATCCATAGAGACCTGTTGCTTTGAGAAAATGAAACAGCACTGTTGAGGCGCGATTGTCTGTGCTGCAGTTCAGGTAAGTTATCAAGCGAGAACATCCATCGATGCCACCATGGACCACAAAACCCCACCTAAAAAGAATAACAAAAATGTATAATTACATAGTGAATTTAGTTTGCCAATATGTACTCTAATGTGCATTCTAGAAATTTCGACCTACCGTATGAGACGCATGTTGCCATCAATATGCCATAAACTGTTGGGGTATGGGACATGATAGACCCGTCGAGACACTGCCCTGCTCCACCTCCTCGCAGTTGCTAATGGGTTTATCTGAGCCATCATGTCACGGACCTTATATCGTGGAACCACTAGTCCTCTTGCATGCAACAAGCCTCTCAGTATCTGGGTGAAAGAAGGATATGTGGCCTTAGTATTTCAAACCATCACTGGACTACTGTACATTTTAAATGTAATCTTATTTTATAAAATCTATATGTCAGACTTGACATCTGGTCTTAAAATATGGAGCAAACTTTCATATAAGCTGAACAGTTAAAAAACTTGTGACTTGTTAAAACCAGACACTAACATCAATATTCTGCACCACCACTGTTGAACATGTTACATATATATTTATCGAGAAGGAATATATTTAAATGCCATACCTCAATCCCAGAATTTGGATACAGGGCTTGAAGTTGTCTGATATTAGTTTCAAGGTCTTCATCTGTCACTGCAGCCAACCTTCTCCTTATAGGTACACCAAGTGCTTTGGACTTCTTGTAAAGAAATGATGTTGAGCATCCAAACATGTTTGCCATCTTCTTGACCGTGTGTCCTTGCGTCAAAAGAAAGTTAATCTGCTCTCTTGTAATATGAATGGCTGGTCTACCTCGACCACCTGAAATAAATGCATTTAATGTTTATTTTATACGTGTCTATTTTTGTTGAATTATCTATTTAATCTCGAAATAAATAATATGTGCTTTTTACCTGAACTGGTCCGAGTTGCAGAAAATGCTCCATTTTCAGCTTGGGAACGCGTTGACAGCAGCACTTTTAGCTCTTCTAAGCTGTTTTTTGGTCACTTAAGAAACACCAATTAACTCAATATGTTTTTTTTTATTTTTTTGTTGTTGTTTGTTTGTTTGTTTGTTGTTTGTTTTACCAATGGAGGAAACAGAGAAATCCACTCATGTACGTTGAGAACATGCAAACTCCACACGGATGAAATTTGGCAGTGTTCAATCTTTGATATCATTAAGATCAACTATATGTTACCCCAATAATGCAGCAACGCTACTGAATCCTGTGACATGTTGTATTATCTGGGCATAATGCACATGCATTAAAAAAAAAAAAAACTTTACTCTTAGACTGGAAATGCAATGCATGTTAATAACTTTGTTCCACAATCAACATGTCCACCATACACGCAAACCAGCACACTTGGCTCTGAACCAGAGCAGGTTCCAAACCTTTTAGCTAAAGACCAGATCTTAAGGTGTGCTCAGTGCATGCACAGAGGGAATGTGGGTGTTAGATTTGCACAGTTGTCATCTTTGTGGACCAAAAGTATAAATGATAAATAAATTCTGTTTCTGCTACTTCTCCTTTCATTGTGTTATCCACTGCACCATTTTTGTTTAAACTGCACCAGACTGCCCAACATTATCATTTTTGGAAGGAGCTGGGGGTTAGCTTGCACCATGCACTATCCTGCACGTCTGTTATGTTTTGGGTTTACGTAATCAATATGCAAAAAAAAAAAAAAAAAACTTTTAAGACATTTTTATGGGGGGATGGTGGTGCAGAGGTTGGAGAAGAAACGTACATAAATGTATATTTTAAAACCCATATTTGAAAGAGTGCTCCTTCACACTTTAACAACTGTAAATTAGACATTTAAGAGGAATTGCAATGGAAGTCATCCAAAGCATGCGGCGGGAGTAAGGGGTGTGAGAGAGAAACAAATGTAAGTTTAGAATAACTGATTCATGGGATAGTTTTAATCTGCGGGGAGGTTTAATGTGAAATGAAGAACACAGACACACTCTGAAGATGAACCCTGATCACCACTCGAGTTCTGTAGTGGCACATGAGAGACTGCAGGAGTGTCGTCACAACTCACGTATCTTTTACAGATCTCATAATATCCTCCCTCCCTGGTGCAATCTCACACACTGCTACAAATATCTATACTTACTGAGTAATCTCAGGCTGTCCCATGGGAGTAAAACTAGTCAAAAAATTATGACATTAAATGTTGTGTTGCACTTAAGTTAGTGTTTTTAGTTAAAAAATGTTGGTTTCTGCTCTGCAAGTTTATTTTTTTTCTAAGATTTGACAGAATGTTGCTCTGAATGACAAATTTATTTGAAAATTTATTTGAAAATTTCTACACATTTTAATGTTTTTTTTTATATTTTAATAGTTTTTATGTAAAATCTTCTTATTTTGAACTCGCCAGACATTATAGTAATTTCAGACAAAATAGTGTTTTTTTTTTACTGCATCTGCAGACTTACAAAAACTGCCAAGCTTGTTATATAATGTGCACATCGACTTCAAGGAGTGAGTGAAATATGATGCACAGTTGTAGGAGTAGACAAGCAATGATCTATATTTATATTACTCTAACAAGAATATAACATTTGGAAGCATTCTCTTTTTAAACACCAACATCACCCAATGAATCAAAGCAAAACAGGAACATTTTACATTGAGTTTATTAAGTTATCTTTAATGTTACAAACTGCAGCTTGACTTTTATTTTAAAAAAACTGTGAATGCTTGTAAAAAAAAAATCACACTACTGAGATCCTATTTTCTTTGGCACATTTTTTTAGAACATAACTCATTCCATAATTGTAGTGCTATTTTAATTCAAATGTTCAGCTCATTCAGGAGATCCATGCTATGGCTTAGAATTTGTGCAATTTTTACTATTTGAAATATTTAACTATTTCAGCCATGTTTTTCCTCATTGAAAATGAATGGAGCTCTCCACATCATTCAAATATTTTGTGTTTATAACCTTTTACTGCTCATTTCAGGTTGTGTGCTGGTTCGGCTTTTTTCAGTTTCTTGCTAATTTCAGGTGGGCTTTTTTTTTTATTTTTAGCTCCTTTCAGCTTTTGTCTGCTAAATTCAGCTTCTTTTTTTCAGCTTCTTTGTTAATTTTACTCGTTTGTTCTTCTTTTCTACTATGTCAACTGTCTACGCTCCTTTCAGTCTATTTCAGCTTATTCTGCTCTTTTTTGCTACATCTATGCTCTGTTCAACGTTTTCTACATATTTCTGCCATTTTTTCAGCTGCTTTCCACCTTATTTTCCTTTCAGCAGATGTCTGCTGTTCAAATTTTACTCATATTTACCGTTCAGCAATTGAACATTTTCAACTGGTTTCAACTTCTTCAGTGGCTTTTTGCAAAGATCATTCATCAATAAGTATCCACACTGCTTTTTCACAGGAAATGCAATTTCTTTGTTTTATAAACTTCCATATTTTCAGCCGTACACGTCAGACCGCCATTTACATTAAGTCGCACCAGTCCAAATATGTCTAATAAAGTGAAAAAATAAAATAAATAAGTTGCTTTCCCATGTAAGTCACATCTATTACTCATCAACGCTGACGAGTTATGTTTGTTACACATCATCGCTGACAACCTGGAAATCTGGGCCAGTGTTATGTCAAAAAATTGATTGGCTGCCAAATGGCAGCTGTGAGAGCATGCACGGAAGGACTTTGACAAGAATTGAACAAGATTAACACAAAAAAAAAAAAGTTTGCTCAAAATTATAGCAAAGTGTGTCTCAGTTTAACTTTTCCTTAATAAATGCACTTTGACGGTTAAATCAGCTGCATTTCAAAAGCTGATTTGCGGAAACAGGAGCGCGCAGAGGGACGACTCGCTGTGCATTTCTTTGAAATTTTACTAGATAACCACCTAAAAACAATTGTTTGCTCAACTTTATAGTAAAGGTGTGTCTCAGTTTAAAGTTTCCTTAATAAATTCACATGAATGGTAAATTCAGCTGCATGTCAAAAGTATTCACTGCCTTGGTGCTCCGGGAGTGCACAGAGGGAGGAAATCAGGAAGGAGGAACGCTGTGTATTTCTTTGAAATTTAACAAGATAATCCCCTAAAACAATTATTTGTTCACGCCACATTATAGTAAAGGTGTGTCTCAGTTGAACTTTTACTCAATAAATGTAACATATAACATGCTTATTGAATTTCCTAGGGTGCATTTTTAGATCCTTCATCTTACAGAATCATGACTGACAGACTGAGTTGTCTTGTCACTTAACTCTTTAATCTCTGCACTTTAGACAATAACTATGAAGGATAGAGCTGCCACCTACAAAAGTTTTCCAAAGGCTGTGCAGGTGGGTGGATTTATCAGAGAAATTTGTGGACTGGCAGAAGCTAAGTCAGTTGACGCCAAACATCATCAAAACAAAAGTTCAGAGAAAAGACTTCAGAAAATTCAAAACTTCTGCTTTTTAAAATGTATGAGCTGAAACATGGTGAAGAATGGATATGTTGGGAAATAACATGAACAGGAAACCAAACGGTGCCAAAACACAAGAAGTCAAATGATTAAAGATTTTTTTTTCTGGAAAAGGTCCATTTCATTATTATTTGTAGAGTATGCTGTTAAGTATTTATTTGTTTGTTTATTTATTTATTTTTATTACTGCCATTTTCCTGCTCTGGTCTAATCAGTAACGCATCAAGTTGATAACAGGCTTGAGAAACTGACTCAGAAAACTGGTGCAGCTGTTGGGTTGGAGCTTAAAAAAATGCATCCACAGTGAGACAGCTGTTGTCAAAACTTTCTTTCCATCGTGGATAACACTTCCCGCCCTCCACACAATGTTCCCGCGTCTAAAAGAACTATGTCGTGGAAAGACTAAAATGTTGTGGGGACTAACCTCAAACAACACATTTCTTTTGGATTTGTGAAAATACTGTATAAAAAAAAAAACACTTTACTTGGATTGGAGAACAGTTTGCTGAAAACCCAAAGGGGATATCCTAGTTTGTACTGGTGCTATATTATGGTAAGTGTTAAACTTGCTTGTGTTCAAACTTTTGCAAACAACCAGTTTCTATTCCACTCATAAACAAGCCTACAGCCTTGTAATACATGCAAACAGCAGTTTTACTTCTTTTCTTCCTTTACTATGTAAATAAATTATAAATTAATATTATAAAATGACTACTAGGTGACCATGTTTAGCTGTCTACATTATATTTAAATGGTCCTCTATTAATGGTGACAACTAACAGAAGATCCAGTAATGGTCAATCAGGTCATCTGGACAGTTTCTTCTTTGTGGAAAAATGTTTCGCCCTCTATCCAGAGGGCTTCGTCAGACCACATAAGATCCAATGAGATCAAACTTAGCCCAGCCCCTTATGCACATGATAGGCTGTGCTCCCCTTCTGCTAAGGGGGAGTCTAGGCCGTAAATATTTTAACGTCCAGTGACATCCGGCCCTTCTGGTCCAGGATCCCGAGTCATGTATCGGACAGGCCAGCGCTGTAAACTGTAACCTCCTCCTGCCTTGATTTAACACAACTGGTACAACTTAATTCACATTTCCTTGATTTATTGATAGTGTGAGTTGCCGCTTCTGAGGGAGATCTGAGCAGTGTGAGCTGGAGGTGGACCCGGGGTCCGAGATGAGGCCTGAGGCCCACAGCTAGCTGCAGTAGCTCGGGGCATGCATCAGCTCACGCTGCAACACTCCTTTAGTGGACCAGCCAGTTTGATGGTGACTAGATGATTCCTGGGGGCTGTCCTGTTCCCCATCGACTCCTCCCAGGCAGGCAGCCACAGCCGAAGTGGTTCAAGACATCAGAGTTCAGGCTCAATCAACCAGGTACAAAATCCAATAATGGTCAATCAGGTAATCTGGACAGTTTCTTCTTTTTTTGGAAATATGTTTCGCCCTCTATCTGGAGGGCTTCATCAGTCTGAGAAGAGAACTAAAAAGCATTTGAAGTGCATTTGATAGGACTGATAGATAAATAAATATCTAAACTCATAACTAAACTAGAAAGACAGGCAGTTTCCAGAGACAAAAAGAACCCTGTTGTTCACTGCATGGTTACCTCATGAGCCCAAAAGCAGCTGCAGCTGACACATTTAGTTAATGTAGTTTTAACTTGTAACATTTTGTTCTTTTCGTTCTCTAAAGTCAGCTTGAAGACGTTTTCTTTTCGGACCATTAAACAAACATTCTCGCTTCATACTTTGAAATTGAGGCTTAACCTTAGAACATTTGTCCAAGAGTCTTGTTAATACTTTGCTGTTTTAAACCATTTTTACCAGTTGCTGTAAAGGGGGAAGTTGCCAGTTTGAGCCATAACTTACACAAGGCTAACCTATTAAGCCTTTTATTCAAATTTAATCTCACAACAAAAAGTCTCAGTCCCTATCTGCCCACATATCACAGCTGTATGATCCATTTCTTCACAGCTTTTAAACCCCATCTCCAGCAGGCAGTAAACATTATTTTGACATCAGTCAGTGACTTCATGAAGGAATCACAGCGACTCCAAGTTTGCATAACAGCCAGCTTAAAAAACAGGAGGGTTGTGGTGCTCAGAGGGAGGAGAGTTGAGAAAATGACAGAAAATGCAGCACAACACCTCCAGCTCACAAGCTAGCTCATTGTATAATCAATGTTTTCCAGCTGCCTAATTACGACTATCATCCAAACGGCTAACGTAACGATAATTGCGTCTACCTGCTCTTTTTTTAAAAGGCTTTTCTGGAGGCTTCATACTTGTTTGAGCTTTTAAAAAAAGATCTTTTCATCCCCTCAGCATGAGGCCTGTAGAGAAATTACACTTCGCTTTTAAAATGAGTAAATGTGTCTGTAATTTTGTTAACAAGCTGTGAAAAAGTGCACATAATGCTGCCATAAATTCACACAGTCTCTGGTTGGCCATTTCCCCTTTTGTGCTCGACACAAATGCCTGTGTGAATCTTCACACTGTTAGGACCACTCCATAACCCAGCTGATACATTTATGGTTTTTCTAACAGCTCGAGGGAGTCTGTCAAGACAATACAATAGGCTTCAAAAATCCCATAACATCACACCGTTTCATGTGGTAACCAGTAACCTGAAGGGAAGTCCTGCTGTTCACTCTGAGTGAGTTATCTTCATCTTTTCAGATATTTCAAAGAGAGACTCACCCCCTTGACCTCATTGTTGGAACAAACAAATTAAAGGTGGACTGGATTGCCTTTTTTTTTTTTTTTTTTAGCTAATTGGTGTTTTGAGCACAACAGTTTAGTGGTTAGAACTACTTGGGGTCTTCCTGCTTGGTGTTTGCATGTTCTCCTTGTACTTGTGTGGGCAGGTATTCCAGTTTCCTCTCACAGTCCAAAAACACGCATGTTAGGCTCCTTCAGGCCCAGGCCTCGCTTGCAGAAGAGATCTGATCTCCATGGGGTTTGCCTGATAAAATAAAGTCTAATAAATAAAGCATAACGCTGAACATGAGTTGTTGATCCCACACACTTCTTGGTTGTAAGAAGGTGAGCACACTTACCATTACCACCTTGAGTAACAAGTGGCCGTGGTTAAGCCAATGTCTGCTTTTTAAAATGCTTTTAAAAATGTATTTATTTATTTATTTAGCTTTGTTTTTAATCCAAGCAGATGGACATAACATATTTATTACC
>JARVGS010000321.1:14638606-14658396 GCA_031762315.1 Hypsolebias antenori | reverse complement strand
AGTGATGGGTGCATCAGGGTAAGAAGAGAGGCAGGTGAAGTGATGCACCCATCATGTCTAGTGTCTAGTCATCAATGCAAGATCCTGATGAAAAATTAATGCAGCACTGGATGGAAATAGATCTTGTGACATTGCAGAAGTTTATCGAAACAATGACACAGTGAATGCATGTTGTAATCAAAGCTAAAGGCGGTCCAACGAAATATTAGTGTGTGAACTTTTTTTTTTTTTTGGTGGCGACATTTTTTTGGGGCCAGGCAGTTTATTTGGAGATTTTACAATCAGCTGTAAAACATTTGCAGCCAAATCAAGAAAATACTGTTTGACACCAACACTACCTCTATTTAACTATCAGATGGCATTACGGTAGTTCTTAAAATCAAATTAGTATTGATGGTTTGATTCCATTTTATTATTTTCAAAGCTACATGAACAACAAGAACATCAGTTAGGATCAAATTAAACTATCTGTTGCTGCGTTTTAATGCGAGTCTGCAGCAGAACGGTACAGAGCTTTAATTGTAAATAAGACTACCTGCCTCAATGAGAACACCTGTCTAAATAAATACAATTAATAAGTAAATGTAGTTGTTTATATTTAATGTCCTGAAAAATGTTACTCACAAAAACAGGTGACAAGTTGTTAAGGTTTAGTGCGTTGTGATCGTGTCACATTTCATAAATTACAAAGAAATTAAAAAAATTTTCTTTTAGAACTGAAACAAAAGTTTAAGCCTGACTCACAGTTGATTTACAAAAACAAGCAAAAAATATAATACAAGCCCTGTAATGTGAAGTTTTTTTTTTTTTTTTTTTTTTAAGACCAAAAAAAAAGGGAGGGGGGGGTTTCTTTATACAACCTCACTTACATGGCGGACCTGCTCATTGCTGGTGGAGGAGATGCTGGACTCGGCCTCCTCCGTCCGCTCCAGCCTGGTCTCCTCCTGATGCTGCTGCCGCTGGTTCTGATTTTGGTTCTGTTGCAGCGTTGGAGGGATGTCCTCCATCTTTGTTTTCCAGAAGCGCCCCTCCCTCAGGAAGCGTTGGTACACCTCCAGCTCCTCGCACGCCTTCTTCCAGCCGCCGCTGCGTTTCACCTGCAGCTGCTGGACGCTCACCTTGATGTCCTGGATGTTGTCTGAGGGGATCCAAGCTCTGAGGACCAGAACGATTCACCAAACAGAACCACACAAATTTAATTACCTTCAAACCTTTTAAAGATTAAACAAAACGATCAACATTCCAAGTAAGCTAACCGCTGGTGCTGGTGTCCAAAGAAGCGAACATCCACCTGCTTGTCCTCCCTCTGCAGGACTTTAGCTGGCCAGTAGCCGAAACCCTTCATCTTAGCCCAGACTAAGTCGTGACTGGGGCTCTGCAAAAGTAAAACGCACAAAGTAAATAATCCAGAAGACGTAATGAGAATTTCACCTGAAGCCAAAGAGACACCGTGGTTTGTTGGTACTCACACATGGATAACAGAACCAGTTGTTTGGTCGGGCGTTCGACAGGTAGAAACAGTTCTTACACAACAACAACTCGTTTAACTGCAGAAGAGAAAGGAAAAACAGAACAAGGACGACGAGATCAAAAGAAGAAATGAATTAAAATCCAATAAATGTTGGGGATTTCTTGAACGAGCCTGACCATGTCCAGTAAATGTGAGTTAATGGGGGTGTAATGGTTTGCAACAGGCCCCTGCAGTCACAGGTAATCACTGCTCCATCTAGAAGCGGGCGGGCACTTAGAAGCCACTTTGCCATTGACGAGAGCGACTCCGCTCGGCTCTCCTCTTCTCGAGCGGAGGTGATTTGCCACTGTGACTCATTTCCCCGCTGTGGGCGGGGTCACCAATGCAAAGTGGGTGGGATCATAAATAGTATTTTTATGCCTGAGCCACTCTGCCCATCGTGGTTAATCACCCTATAATCTGATGGAGATGTGAAAGGTTGCAGATGTTTTCACTTATTAATGTCAAATGTATATGAACCATGTGTAGACCAGGGGTCTGAAACCTTTACAACCAAAAGAGCCATTTTAGCGCCTTCGTTCACTAAATATATTTATTTTATTTATTTATTTATTTTATTTATTTATTCATTTTATAAAAAAATAAATACACAACAACAATCACATGTATTTATAAAAACAAAATATAAAATGAAAGGCAGCAGAAAAAAGAAAAAATCTTATTAATATCTACCCCTTTTTGAAATAATCAATTCAAAAAATAATTATCTAGAATTAGTATTATAATAATTATCTAATAAATGAAATGTGTCCAGGGCTACAACCTGCTACAACAGTGATTATCAAGTGGTGGCCCATGGGCCGCTTTAGGTTTGTTGGAGGAGACTTTTGTGTCCAGTAGGGGCCACATAATGCCAAAAATATCTAATGATTTTTAACATTTATTAATATTTTTAAAATTTAAAACAAAAGAAAAAACAGATTCTTGTAAAGAAGGGAAAAAATATTATTATTAGAAAAAAACAAGTATGCAGACCTGTTTTTTTTTTTTATTGTGGAAAATATATAGAAATAAAGCATAAAGTTAAAGTGAGCATGATTTACTTCTTGTATTAATTCTAGTAGTCACGTATTAGCAAAAGAAATATGAAAACTGCTGATATTATTTTATTTGTTGTTGGTATAACAACCAATAAAAAGTCCCGATGCATGCTCAATTATCCAGATAGAAAAATCTTACAAGGTTATGTCAAATCATCTGGATAGATTCCTAAGATATGACTTAACTTTGTAAAAATAACCAATAAAATTAATTTTTACGTTAGTTTTGGTCAAAGCTTGAAAGAGCCACTGCAGAGGGACCAAAGAGCCGCATGTGGCTCCAGAGCCGCAGGTTGCTTGCAGACCCCTGCTTTAAAGCTTGAATTCCGAAAAGTGCCAAACAGTTCCTTAGTTTTGAAAATGAGGCTCGGTATATTTGGTTTGCAGTTTTTTGGTTTATAGTTGCAGCGGAACACAGCACTGTTTGTAGAAGTATCTGCAGTTTCTGAGTGATAGGCAGTTGGCATTTATTTATAATGGGATGGATGGATAATCAAATTTATGAAAATTTCCATCAGTTGCACAAAATAAAAGTGAATAGAACATATTTAAATAGTTGACTCTACTGTTTCGTTTTCTTACAGAAATGTGTTAGAACTGTGAATAACTAAAATACAGAGAAGTGAATTTCTCTGGACACAAAACAGGCATACATTGTTGTGATGCAAGCTTTTTAACAGTTTGTGACTCTGATATATAGTTTATAACTGTTTATAAATGGTTAAAAAAACATGTCATGTTATCCTGCTACCAAAGGCTCTGACAGGATTCTTGTTTTGCTGTTATTGTTTTTATTTGACAATAATGTGCAGTTTTTCCATGCTTGCTAGTGTGACTAATGCAGTTTGGAATCTGATTTGATCTGATAAGATTACATAATTCTTATGTGCCTTCCACAGCTCTCACAGACTTGTGTATTTGCAGTTGTGGATAGATAGCATTACCTCTTGGGTTATGAATTTGAAGATCGCAGCAGTGGCATACTTTGTCATCTCAGAGCATGCTAACAGATCGTTCTCGGGTCACAAATTTACACCCACCAGGTCTAAAACAGTAACAGTACTCTGCCAAGATGGACGATAAACACAAATGCAGTGATTCTTGAAATGGGCCAATCTTGTAGAAAAGGATGCATGCTGTTCTATTTTATTTATTTATTTATTTATTTATTTATTTATTTATTTATCATTTTAATAATGCTCAGACTTGGTTTGGTTTAAGATGAGGACAAAAACAACTTGCTTATGTTTTCCAACAAGTAATGGACTGGTTTTAAGAAAGACATGTACCTTAGTTTTGTTTCTTGAACCAGTAGTAGTTTGAAAATAGTGATGATTGTTGGTTGAAAACACAAAGCATTTATATGGTAACTTCCTGGCGTTGCTTTTCTATCTGCAGCTCCAGTGCATTTACTGAGAAACACCATCAGCCGAACTAAAGAACAATCCCAAACTGGGTTGTGAATACCAAGATCTGAGGATTTCTATCAACTCTTGGCACAGAAATACTTCATTTCCCTTCAACATTTGAATGACAGGCAGACTGGCTTCATGTTGTTTAAACCTAGCTGTAAGCATGGCAAAAAAAAAAAAAAAAAGATCAATTTGACTCAAGAAATTGGATGTGAGGTAGTGCAAATCATTCGCCACATGCAGCAAATGCAATTATGCAAAACAGGTTTTTAAAACAGAATAAGCAGAAAACAGCGTCTCTCAGAACATCCCAAAACAGAACTGTCATTGTCACAAACTTGACATCTATGAAAGCTTTCAGCTTCCAGCCCTTTTTGTTGATTAGTCAACAGAACACAGTCTATTTTACTGCAGGTTTGTGTTTTATAGACAGCTCAGACATAGTTTTGCTTTGTTTTAGTGTGTGTGGCTTTTATTGCGTTTGGGTCGATTTTGAGTGCTTTTGTCCACAAGTACAAAGATTAAATGCTTATGCTCTGAATGTAGAGTAAAAAACATCTAACAGATCAAAGCTAATGGGATTCCTTTTAAACAGGACTCCATAAGGAAGTCAGGAATAGATTGTTAGTGAACTGTATGTACGGCGAGCAGTGTACTTTAACAAGGTTTTCACTGCTGTTCAATTAAAACGAAAGGCAAGTTTGAATACAAATTTCCAAGGGGCATTTATTTTTTCCCACTAGCTATTTTTTGTTTAGGTAGAAACAACCTTCATTTAAAACATCTATTGATTTCCTCTGTTAGTGAGTCCATTAAAAGTTCGTTTTAGCAGGGCACGGATAGTTTATCCGTTCTGCTTACTGAACAAACCTGCTGAAAAACGTTTTAAATGTTTGAAGAATTAAAACAATTTGATCTGGTGCTCCTGGGTCAAGACAATTTCCTTATCATGTCAGCCATCAATCAGCCACAGTATTTTGACCGGCTGTTCAAAACGGTGATGTCCAAACAAGGGATGTGTTGCAGATGCTGTGAAATTGTTAAAAGAAGTAAAAACTCCTATCCCATCCTCTGATCCGAACAACGTATACCAGTTGCTTTCAAAGTATTTAACTATCTGTGTGTGAGATAAGCTACAGATGCAGGCATGGTAATGTTGAATTTATATTTTGTTTGCATCATTAGTTTTTGCTATGAGGAACAGTATGTCCCTCTAATTATACTCAATATATTATAGATGAATAAGAAAAACAACAACAATGAGCTTGTAATGTTTACAAGACATGGAAGAAACAGACTGGATGGTAATTTGCTCGTTTAGGCTGTTTTTTTGTATTTTATATATTTTTTTAATTAGTTCTAGAAATAAATAATGCTGATAAAGCCACTGACACAGAAAGTGCTTTAAATATGCTGGCCTGATAGCCCATCTTGAAAACATTGTTTATTTGTAAAGTTCACTTTTTTTGACGTGTGCAACATTATTTCAATTTTAATTCAGTTTGGATAGCTGGCACATAAATACTGTTATGTTTATTGTAACCCAATAAGGTCTACAAATAAATTATTCGTTGTAGAGTTGGTCAGTCATATTATTTACACATTACTTAAGTTTTATCAAAGTTTGCAACAAATATATTTAATGTGCTGCTGGATCAGGATGACCACCAAATCATTCTGCCAATCATCGAGCAAACATTTTTATATCACCATTCACCCAACACTGTCTCTCAGTCATTCACCTATTCATCTTTACCTCATAACTACCCCTCTTCATTTTCTACTCCTTTTCTGCATCCCTCCTGATCCTCTTTTCATCAAACCCAGCCTATTTCAATTCTCTGTATTGATACAATGCTGATTTCTACTAGAAGTACTCTAAAATGCTATACAAACAGGAAATGTTTAAATACAGATTCAGTTGTCTATACTGTCAGACTGGACCAAATTAATGTGTGGTTTGATGAAGCAAAAAATTAGTTGAGCATGTCATCTTTTATCATTCTCACCCTTCTGTTACCTCATCCCTATTAAATTAAGACACAGTGATATTAAAAAAGCCTACAACATTCAGTCATAATTATATCATTCTACACTAAGTCATGCTGTAATTATGACTGAATGTCGTATGATATATAGCTGTCAAGTCTAAGCTGACAGTAATATACTGTATATCAGTGCTGTTTGTTGCATTTTCAATGTGCTTTCTGTTAATACCGAAGTAGACTTTTATTCCTGTACACAATACTGCAAGGTAAATTAATATAAATGGACTGGGCTACCAATAAATAAACAATATATATATTTTTTTTGTTTGTTTGTTTGTTTTTTAATTGATTTGTTTTTCTATTTTTCACACGTTGGCCACTTTACATAGACTTTTAAAATACATCAAGAAGAAATGCTTGTTTTTGTCAACTTGATGTGAGCTGTTTCTTTAAAATCAAAAACTAATTTCTGTATTACAAATAACATCAAGTTGTGAATGCATTTCTTGAAATGCTATTAATGTTGTTGCTGTGAAAGATGCAGCAATCCATCAATGCCTCATATGTTATTTATCAGGACAGAAAAACCTCTCACATCAGAAAATATAAACTATACATTAAAAGATTGAATCCAGCCAGGAGATCTGAAATGTATTTACCTGGTGATAATCCAGAGAAGTGTGTCTCAATCATACATAAAAAAATAAAATAAAATAAAAAATAAATACTTCAAATTTCTCCAAAGTTCATGCTCAATAATCCAGATATAGAATCTACTTTGCAATAATGTTCAGTCAGGTCATCTGGATGGTTTCCTTTTTTTGGGTGGGGCGGGGGGGCTGAGCCGTTTCGTCCTTCATCCAAAGGACCTCCTCATTTCAAGAGGCCATACTCCATAGTGGGGGAAAAAAAAAAGTTTGCTGGTGCTAAGATGGCCTCTGGAGCCCGCCCTCTACCTCATCAATTCAGACTGTCTCATCAAATTGTCACAGAGGAGTTGACGGGGGAGAGGGCGGGCCAATTAAACCATTTCATCAACCCTTTTTATTTATTTTTTTCACTAGCGTGCTGCTTGTGGGACTCAGTTTGTTTGTGGCTCCTTGGACTGATGAAGTCCTTTGGATGAAGGACGAAACGTCTCAAAGAAAACAAAACAAAGAAACCGTCCGGATGACCTGACTGAACTTTGTTGGATTTTTACCTGGATCATTGAGCGTGAATTTTCATATTATGCAAGCTTTGCAATTTGCTGAATTTCTTCAAACTCACCATGTAGTTTCTCAAATGAACCACTAAAGTGTTTGGCTTAGACCAGACAAAGATGTTGAAAAACCTAAATGTAATTAAACCTGTTGTGGAGCCAAACAAAAAAGGAGTAAAACAAGGATCAAATCAAAAACATACACAGCAATGCTTATTTATTTATTTTTATTTTTTTTCTAGTGTCTGTGTTCTCTTGGACCTGTGAGAATCTTTATAATTTGATGTAATATATCATAGTGGATTTGTCCACAAATGCACAATAATTAATAAATCCTGTTCCTAACTCAGCTAGCAGTGGAGGAGAAGCAGTAAATGCTAGCTACAAGTGTTTACACAATCATAATCTTTGCTCTATATTGTCATTTTTGCTTTTGATTTGTCATAGTAACAATAGCACATTAAGCTCTGCCCACAGTAATGTTGCAGTAGAACTTAAAAGAAACACTTTTGTTACTAAATATGGAAACCAATTTGGATGCATTTTAATTAGGAGGTGAAGGAAATAGTTATCGGACCTTCTCAATGCCACCATCATGTCTTCCATGGAGGAAGCTGAGTCAGAGGACTTTGGGGTTGATCCGTCCATAACTGTGGCTGAGGTCACCGAGGTAGTTAAAAAGCTCCAAGACGGCAGGGCTCCGGGAGTAGATGAGATTCACCCTGATTTCCTTAAGGTTCTGGATGTTGTGGGGCTGTCTTGGTTGACACGCCCTTGCAATGTGGCATGGACACCAGCGGAAGTGCCACTGGACTGGCAGACTGGGGTGGTGGTTCTCCTCTTCAAAAAGGGGGACAAGAGGGTGTGCTCCATTTAGGGGCATCACTCTCTTTAGCCTCCCTGGTAAGGTCTATTCAATGGTACTGGAGATGTGAGTCCAATCAATGGTCCAACCTCAGATCCAGGAGGAACAATGTGGATTTCGTCCTGGCCATGGAACACTGGATCAGCACTTTACCCTCACTAGGATCCTCAAGGGGTCATGAAAGTTTGCCCATCCAATCTATATATGTTTTGTGGACTTGGAGAAGGCATTTGACTGTGTTCCTTGGGGTACACTGTGGGGGGTGCTCCGTGAGTATGGGATTGGGGGCCCACTGTTATGGCTGTTCAGTCCCTATACAAGCAGTGCAAGAGTTTGGCTCGTATTGCCAATACCCCTTCAGGGTGGGAGTTGAACTTTGCCAGGGCTGCCCATTGTCACAGTTTCTGTTCATTACTTTTATGGACATAATTTCTCGGTGCAGCCATGGGGCTGGGGGTTTCCAGTTCGGTAACCTCAGAATTTCCTCTCTGCTCTTTGCAGATGATGTGGTCTTGTTGGCGACTTGGCGTCATCGTGTTGTGATATTCAGCTCTCACTGGAGTGGTTCACAGCCGAGTGTGAAGCAGCTGGGATGAGAATCAGCACCTCTAAATCTGAGGTCGTGGTCCTCAACCAGAAAAGGGTGGATTGCTCTCTTCAGGTCAAGTGTGAGGTTCTGCCTCTGTTGGAGGAGTTCAAGTATCTTGGGGTTTTGTTCATGAGTGAGGGAAGAATGGAGCATGAGATTGACAGATGGATTGGTGCAGCATCTGAAATATTGCAGACTCTGTACCTGTCCGTTGTGGTGAAGAGAGAGCTGAGCTGTAAGGCAAAGCTCTCTGTTTACTGGTCAGTCTCTGTTTCTACCCTCACCTATGGTCATGAGCTCTGGGTAGTGACCAAAAGAACGAGATTGCAGATACAGACTGTTGAAATGAGTTTCTCCACAGGATAGCTGGACTTAGAAATAGGGTGAGAGAGAGACACAGAGTAGAACCACTGCTCCTCCACGTCGAGAGGAGCCAGTTGAATTGGTTCGGGCATCTGGTAAGGATGCTCCCTGGGCGCCTCCCCAGGGAGCTGCTTCGGGCATGTCCGACTGGGAGAAGATCCCAAGAAGACCCAGGACACGATGAAGAGACTGTCTCTCAGTTGGTCTGGGAACACCTTAGAATCCTCCCAGAAGAGCTGGAAGAACTGATTGTCTCTGTCTGGGCCTCCCTGCTCAAGCTGCTGGCCCTGTGACCCGACTTCGGAATAAGAGGAAGATAATGGATGGATGGATGCATTTTAATTTAGAAGCTTTTTAGAATCCATATGATGGTTGGATTTAAAGTAAATGGAATAAATAATCGTATGAGGATTAGTCATACAGAAAATCATAAATGACAATGTTTTCTTTTTTCATTTTTCCTAGGTTTTCAGCAAACATGAAGAAATTAGAGCTACAGCATGAAAATTGGGACAAAACTTTTGATTGCTTTTAGGCTAAAGAAAGTAAATCTTTTTGTAGAATTGGAAACTGAGTCTGTGTCATGATAGTGAGTTTCAGTAAAAAAATAATGATAAAAAATAAAATGAAATTTATTTAAGGTTGAAATTGGCCCAACAAAGGCCGAGGAAAGGCATGTGTGAGGCGAGGTAGAGCCATCATCAAACATCTATCAACAGTAAACAAACAAGTAGATAAAAGTTAATCTGATTCCTGATTTTTCAAGTTTTTGGTAAGAGTCCATTGCTTGTGCAACACTGCACACCACTTATAATTAATATTTAAATAAATGCTCTCATTAAACTGTAATTTCATGTGTCTCTTTAACCCCAATTTAATGAGAGATTAAAACTTCTGCTCTTTTCTGGCAGTTGCTGGTGGCAAACAGATGGCTTTGAACTAAATGGCTGCTCATGTGTCAGATTTTTGTCCCTGTCCACCCTTTCTTTCCATTTTTAAATTATTTTAGGTTTTCTAATGCGTATGAGCAACAGTACTGAAGTGATCCATTTTAATAGAATTACCATAAAGAAAATCATTATTTCACCTTCTGTGCTGTATACTGTTTGTAAAAACTCCCTTTTGCCCTGATTCTGCGTGAAGCAGGTCTCAGGAGATCTGTTTAATTTATTTTTGTTCTACAAAATGAAATGAACTATTCCCATTAGACAGATCATGTAATAGACTGTAAAGTGACTCTGCTGCAGTTAAAGGTTCTTCTCACTAAAAGAGTGCAATTTGTGGATAGAAAAAGTGGGTTCTGCCAAAACCCCGTTATTAAAGATCCACATTGTTTATTAAACAAAAATATGTTAGAACAACATATTTGTAGTTGAAAGTTCAAACTTGTATGTTAGTTGTTTTCCTTTTTTTTTTTTGTACAGGCTCTTGGAGAAATGCATGTGTTATTTTCTATAACAGAATAGAACTTGCAATAAACAGAATTTCATATGGAGTTTTACATAGAACTTGAATACTGTACATTACAACTACTCATTATTCATGAAAAAAATAAATAAATAAAACTTCCATTCAGTTTAGTTATATGTACATTGAAAATAAAATTCTTCTCACGTTCATCATATCATCAGTGACCAGAGTAGTACGTAATATCTAATACTGTTAATTAGTTTGTGTAAAAATATACAACATAACAGCAAACAGATAACAGTTTTGTGCAAATAAAAGGAAAACTAAAGGCCTAGCATTTCTTGTAAATTAAGTTTTATGTGCAGTCTCATGTTTTATTGTGAGATCTTGAGATACACTGCACTCAGTGTTTATGTTCGGAAGAAAATCTGCTAATACAAGCCAAAACTGTAATATCTGTCAATTTGACCAAGGTATACACATTCTTGTGTTGTGTTTGGGTGTCAGTTAATAGCAAGTTTAAATAAGTTGTATGCAAGTCGGCCTGTCGCAATAAACAATAAATCAGTTAATCACATGATAAATGAAAATTATCAAACTCATTTTCATTTATCGGCTTTATCGTGTCTTCATCTCTATCTACTGTAGACACTGGATGACAAGGCTCAACTCTGGTGCTCTTCCCTGACTCCTCCCTTTCTCCTTCCTCTTTAAAATCTGTTTTAACCATCCAAAATTGTGTTTTTGGATTGTTAAAAGCAGCTAAGCTGAAAAGCTAAGCTATAAGCTAAGCTAATAGGCCAACCTCACGGGGAAAAAAAAAAACCCCTGTATTTTCAAAGCTCCAAAATTAACGGTTGAAATCCGTGCCTTGTCTAAAAAGTTGTTTTTCTCTGCAAAAAGAAGCTGAGAGCTTGTTTACTGATTTTTTTTATTTTAATTATTATTCATTATTAAAAGTTTTGTGTGAAAAATGCTATGCTAAAGAGCTCAAGCCACACTGAGCATCCAACATTTTGAGACCCGAAAAACAGGAACGGGCCTTCCCCTCATTTTTCTTAAGGAGACACGCTTTTCGCTCCTCACTAGCCATCCTTCGGTTCAAACAGTCATACTGCCATCCAGTGGTCAAAAAAGGTACTATACACAAAATTAACCAACATTTCTTCTTAAATTTGACAGTTATGCATTATTAACAGATTTCAAATATTGTTGTTTATTGCAACGATTCCTGAGACAATTAATCGCCCAGAAAAATTAATTTTGACAGACCTATGTGCAACTTGAATATTAACTACTTCTACTTCTGCCCCATTTTAGCTAAATTTATCAAAAACTGACTGAGCTGTAGTTTTGAACCGGTTTTGTGTTTGCTAAGCTCTGTAGCTGTGCAGCCTCTTGAATCAGGCTGAATACAAAAGTTAGTTTTTTTTAAATTATTGTTATTTTTCTTCCTATTTTCTCGATGCCCTTTTTTAATTTTCCTTTCTTTTTTCCCTTTTTTTTTTTTCTTCTTTTTTCCCTTAAGATAGTTTAATGAAGACAGACATGTTCATTTACAAACAGCTATTTTATGTGTGAGTCGGGAGTAAAACTAGTGTTAAAATCATGATAAATAATTAGACTTAATGTTGTTGGTGCATCTTCAGCTTTGTGTTTAAAGAGGAAATATTAGTGAACAATTTATTAAATGGTATTGAGAAAGTTGAGAACCAGATTGTAAATTCTCCACTTAAGCTTTACGGTACTTTAATGTTTATCATTGCTTAATGTAATCAGTATTTATTTAGTCTGAATGGTATTTTTTTAAAACCATAAATGCAGTACTAAACATTTCTACTGATTTCCGATGAAAATGTTGTCTTTTCCTGCATGTGGTTGTATTATCACTAGCTTTAAAGGAAAACAAAAGTCATTGATTTGATGTTGAACTTTGTTTTGAACTTGTGTTTGGATATAAGTTATTAGAAGCTCAAAAATAGTTTGCAGCTGCATCAATGCTGAATGAGAGCTGTGACTAGAAGCTAAGCATGTACCTGTTGTGTAACAATGCACAATCCCGCATGCAGTTTTTCATGGTCAGTTTCTTGTATAACATGTAAAATACGTTTTAGTACTTTTGTACCAGAGGAGTTACTGTTACAACTTGTAGACGTAGCATTCTAACATGGCCACACATTCAAGCAGCTTATAGGAAAAATAGAAAGAGAAGTGGTTGAGTGAGCTAGAAATAAAATACTGGAGAAGAGAAACAACCAAGAAAACAACAGTTTATCAAATAAATAAAGAATATGTTTCTGACTGGTGGTCTTTGAAATGCTTTCAGAGCTTTTACATTCTAAAGTGCAAATAGAGTAAAAATGTCCACACCTCAGTACAACACAGAGATCATGAGTGGAAGCAGCTGAAACGTCCTGTCTTCTCTTTCGTCAGCCCTGCAGCTTCACTGCTGCTCTGAAGTCATTCATTAGTCATTTATTCCACATTTTTCAGAGATAACCACTTAATCTTTGCCTAATCTTCAAATGTCAGCAGAAATGTAGATAGCCAATGGCAAGATAACTTTTTAATATATCATTATTATCATTATTTATAATAATAGTACTGTCTGTCTGTAGCAGAGGCTGCAGGTTTAAGCCCAGGTTGTGTTAAGAAGAGCACCTAAGGTTAAATACTGTATTGCAAAATCTTTCATTCGAGTTTGCTCGGTGTGGTCACTCCTGCAGACAGGAGCAGCCAAAATAAAACAAAAATAATAAATTGAATTATTGAATCCAACAAAGTTAAGTTAGATTCTCTGGACGGTTTATTTTTGTTGGAACATTTCGTTTCATCCAAAAGACTTCATCAGTCTTTATAAGATATCAGTCATAAATGGCACCTTCACATAGTGGTTGACATATGTGAAGGTGCTATTTATAAGACTGAGTTTGTTGTGGCTCCTCGGGCTGGTGAAATCTTATGTATGAAAAATGAAACTTTTCAACAAATTGAATCTTCAAAGTTAAGTCAGGTCCTCTGGATGGTTTCAATTATTTAATCATTTTTGTATGTCTTGTCTTTTGGCCAAATTGTGCTTCTAAAATATTATTATTTACGCTCTGCTTCAATTCAACAGCTCATGGTTGATCACGGATAATACACGGCCCGTGTCATGTAAACTTTGACTTCTGGTTCATTGAGTACGGCACAGTAATTTGTGACTGTGTGCACTGGGCATGCTCTGTTATAAAACTCCCATCCTATTCAAAAAGTGGCAATTAAAAAACAAACTGGGGTGATTTTCACCCATGAATATTCATTTACCAATGATACTGTAAATTACATCCTGTAATTAAAAATAAAAATAATAAAAATAACTTAAAAAAAGTAACTACTGTTTACATTTTGGTGAATGTTTGAAGCATCCAGAGGACCTGACTTATCTATTTTAGATTTTTCTACCTGGATTATTGAGCATGCATTAAGGTATTTGAACCAGTTCTCCTTCTTCAAGCATACTTTAGTAGTTCATACTATTTGGATGGTACAGGTAGAAAGAGCTGACATCACCATGGTGTGTCTGCCAGTGCACAGTACCTCAGAGTATGTTGCATGAATTGATAAAGCAGAGCATAAAACAAGGACACAGGTCACAATGTGAACACATAGACTTTACTTGAGTGAACCCATTTGACCCTCTGAAAATAATGGCAATGACATCACCCCATGAGTCTTTTCTTAGGATATTAGTCAATAAATTAGACTTTTGTGAGCAGTTTGCACCATCAGTACTGTAAAATATATATATTTACTGGTAATTGTATATTTATTTTGATATGTATTTAAAATACTTACCTGTAGGTAGATATATAAAACATTACTTGAAGAAAAATGTGGTCATAAATGTATTTTTTATTTTTATTTTAATCAGTTAACAAAATGCAATGTGTGCTTGATGAGGGGGGAAAAGTTAAATAGGACCAACATTAGTCTTCAAAACATTACCAAATTTTCTAGGTGTCTTGTACATTAATTTTGCAAGATTATAGTCAAGTGTGTGATTAACCAATTACCAAACAGTTGCTAATGATCATTTTCATGCACATGCTGAAACAGTCATTAGCTGAAACAGGAACAGCTGTGAGGCTGAAACCTGAGTAAAGAACAAGCAAAGTTTGTTACTCTGGTGTGATTATAATATAGTTTCGCCACAGTAAACCAATCCTGGCAAACCTGCAGCAACATGACACAAGGTGTATTGCATCAGCATGGCTTCTCCAAGGCAAAGATTTCAAATCAGACTAAGCGTTCTCCAAGCTTGTTTGAAGAAGCACAGGGAATGAACATCGCTGAGACACAGTGGTCACCCCCCAAAAAATGGCATCAGTGCTACAGCTAAAAGACTTACTTCATTTGGAAACAGAGATGTCCATCAGTGCCTTTGGATCAGAACTGGCAGAGAAATATTGCCAGGTGTGGTCGGTCTTTGAGGAAAGATTCAGCCCCCCCCCAAAAAAAAAACCCTCCAATGTGGAAATGAACCGAATAACTCAGATATGCACAAAAAGCATAAAAGCTGGGACATAGAAACATGAAAGCAGGTGTTCTGGACTGATGAGTTAAATTTAGAACAGTTTGGCTGAAGCTGAAAACAGTTTTTTCACCAAAAGGCTATAAAGTGATGCAGTAACGAGTGTCGGCAGGCTGCACCGAGGAGGTTTGGAATGGTGTTTCTGCAGTTAATGCTTGGGATTTTTTATTGCTGATAATCTCAAATTGATACTCATCATCATACAGCTTCCATATGATTAGCCTTAAATTTATTTTGTAGCCAAAAATACAGACAGTTTAGTGTAATAAAGATGTTCTGAAAGTAAATGGATGGTCTAGAAAGAGCACTAATCACAGCATCATTGAGTATGTCTGGGCTTATGCAATAAGATTTTATGGTTCAGAAGTTTTATGGTTGGTAAGAAAGAATATTTATAACACCAATCTGTCAAGTTCCTTAAAGTTTGTGTCAATAAACCCAGAAAACGTGTTGGTTTGAAGGCGAAGGTTGGTCTCAGCAAATAATGATTCGATGTGGACTTCTATTTGGCCACTTTGATTTTTTTTTCTTGAGCAAAACAAGCTAGTACTTATCGTTGAGACATAATTTTACTGCATTTTTTTTCTTAATTGTAGCCAAATACCGTAGTTCCAAACAAGATTAAAAGCAAAAACAATTGGACTTTATTTGTAACAGAAGACGTTTTGCTTCTCATCCGAGGAGCATTCTCAGTTCAAAGAAACGAGTGTGGGATTCAGGTTATAAAGCTGAGGTGTTCTGTAATACAAATACTGTAGTATTTATGCTGACATAGTAATTACAAAGAATGCATAATTTAATCTCCTAATATGAACTTTTTTTTTATGTGAGTGGTGGCGCAGAAGTTAGAGAAGGTGGGTCTGTAATCGTAAGGTCGCCAGTTCGACTCTCCAGACCGACTTCAAGCTGTGGGTGGCAAAAGTGAAACACTCACATTTGCCCCACTCTGGGCCCTTGAGCAAAGCCCTTAACCCCCCACTATCTGGTCTCTCTTGAAAATGAGTCCTCGTGGCTCAGTGACACTACCTGTGTAATGAAAGGTTGAATTAAAAAAGTAAGATGAAATCATGTTTTTTTTTTTGTTGTTGTTGCCGTCTTTGCATTAATTACAGTATTTACCTCTGTGAAAATATAATTATTAATTACAAGTGAAAAGAAAAAGGATAGGAATATAATTAATAAATAAATAAAATGAAATGTGCAAATAACACTTTTCCGAAAAAGGTGACTTTCTTACGACATTTCTTTTACTCAGCAACAAGCAACAAAAACAACTAAAGCAACATTTCAGCTCCTTAGACAGTCCTCAGAAGCTTTGTTTTTCCTCTGCCAGACATTGTTATGCATCTCCAACTAAATATGACATGGAAGAAACAAACAAGCAGCACAATCTAGCAAATAAATGAGAAGTGCAATGTCTTCATATGTTTTTTTTTTCTTCTTCTCATGATTTCTGAGCTGTCAGTCACACAACAAGCCTCGTTCTCCTCCTTCACACCAGCACATGGCAGCTGAACGTCTTGCCTGGGCCAAATTGTGTTTCAAACATCGGACTTGACAGATGCAGCAGCATCCTTGTTCTTGTAAGGGAGCAGGGAGGAAAGTAAAAGACTGTCAGAAGATTGACTTTTTTTAAATTTTTTTGGGCGTTTGAGAATTTTAAATAAAAGCTTGGGTTTGTGAGCACAATCTTCACAGATATAATCAGTCACAAAGGTGAAGTGAGTACTCATCACTACAGTATCATCATGTTTCATGTAACTATGACATTTCATTCCTACCTCAAAGTTTTTCCAAAGCAAAAATCAGCACTTTCTTGCAGTATTCTTTCACTCCACAGGACAGCAGTGGGCTTCACAAAACAATCATAATATAAATGCATAAATAAAAGCTCAAGGGTGGTTAAAAAAAAAAAAAAAAAAAAAAAAAAAAAAAACAACAAAAAGACTGTCTTCCAAACAGCTTTTAAAATCCCCAGACAGCAGTCTGACGAGGTTTTGTGGTAAATGTGGAAGCAAGCCACAGTTTATTCTGTTGACAGCCTGGAACCAAACAACCCAGAACACCCCCTGCTGTTTTCTTGCCCATGCCTGCTAGATGTGCTGTGGTGGCAAACAGATGCATACTTTTTGGTGACTGGTTGTGCTGTTGTGGCCGATCGGTGCATATCGAGTAATTTTTTTTTTTGGTGGGGTTTGAGCCACGACTGGATTAAAACAACACTGAGACATCTTTTGCTGAACGTCAAAATAAGTATTTTAACACGTTTATGCTTTGTCAGCCATCTCATTCTTAACATGAATGCACTGCTTATACGTAGAATGCAGAAGCGCAGTTGTACAATAATACTGCAGCTTAAGCAAATCTGCTAATAATGGAGAATCTGGAGCCCATTACAAATCACTGGGCAAAGCTGGTGGCTCACTCATTTTATCTTATCCAGTTTGCAATAAGCGGGTTTTGTAAACAATGAACACTGAAAGCAATGTAGCAGCACCCCCCCCCCCCCCACACACACACACACACACACACACGCACTAGAAAGTTGCCAGATAATTCTGAAGCAATGTAGTGATGTCTGTGAATAATGTTGTGCTAATTTTCCAGTTTGCTACATTTGTGAAGAACTTGATGGAGTTTCTTTTTTTTTTTTTTTTTTTTTTCATTTTTTTTATGTATAAAACAGACCAGAGCAGATTTATGCTTGCTCAGTAGAGCTTATCTTCAGATGGCCTTGAGCAGACAAGCTGCACTTTAGAACGTTTCCGAATGAAAGAAGACAATGCTATTTGTTGTGCACAATGCATGACACAACTGCATTTGACAATCACTGCAAATAAATAGATAAGAAAAAATAGTATTTTTTACTTTTTTTGAAACATTGCATATGTTGTTAAGGACATTGTGCATAATTGGTGTTAAAAAAAAATCTACTGCCAGATGTTTGACTAACAATACATCAGTTCAACTGTAATTATCGTTCATCTTTCTGCACAAAGTAATCTGCATACTGTTGGGCTTTCTGTCAAGCTCATTCAAGGATGAGGAATGCAGAATTGCATTGTAATGCAGAGTAAGGCAATTTTATTGTCTTTAAAGACCATAATTATTGCTATGAGGAAAAAAACACAGTTAACTGGTCTCCTAACAGCTAGAGTTTAGTCCGGAATAAGATTTTTTGTGGATTTTAAGCATAATGATATATCAGCTGCAGCTCTTTTGCTATAAGTAACTGGTAAAAAATGTACTTTGGGAAGTACATCTTTTAAAACATTTTACACCACCATACTACAGTTGTTTATTTTTTAAAACAACCTCATCAACTGAAATCTTAACTCATCGCAGCACATTGCCATGTCATCCCACCCACCTAGATATGAACCAACTTCTTAAAATTGAGCAGTCTCTGTAGAGACCTTGGCTCAGAGTTTAGCTGCCTCTGCTAGATCATCACATTAAATAAAATTACAGTACTGTACTCCTTGGGTTTCTATAGCAACAGTGTCTTCGGGATACAGAACAATGCAGTGAAGGAGAATTGAAGAAAAGCTGCAATGACAGGAATATCTTTGCAATTTGATTAAATTATAGTAAGTGACTTTATTAATGTGCAATCACCAGCTTACTTTGCATACGTGGCTGCATATGTGGACATGAATATGACTTTGAATATAAACTAGGCTAAAGCTGCTGATTTAGCTTATGTTACCGTAGTAATGTTATATTGTGAGACTTTTTAAGTGTGTTTGCAGTATTTATACAGAAAACAACAATAAATGTCACATTTCTGAATATTAATTTGATCTACAAAGTGTAAAGAGGAAAATTATGGTTCTAAAATATATTTTAAGAGCAAACCCACATTTACTGTCATTGGTTCCTTTTTTTAATTAAAACTTGCTTGGCCTGTTTTTACCTTCTTATTTGTACTTGTTTGTTTTGACATGAGCTATGTCATAGTGTTTAGTCCCTAGTTAGTGTGTTATAGCTTTGTTGCATGCATGACATTTGCAGTTACAGTTATGAGGATTTCCTGTAGAAAATTTAGCATTGAATTTACCAACATGTCTAAGTATATATTCTGGTTTTATTTTTGTTTTTTTAATTTATGACCCTCTTGGCCAATTTTACAAATAAATTACCAATAAAGGCAGACTGGGGTTTCAAATGTGTGTCTTAAACCAGGGGTTCCCATACTTTTCCATGCCATGGCCTTCCAAACAGCATTAGCATCTGGCGGAGGCCCCCCTTGCAAACCCACAAACAATGCTACCCAATATGTAAAGAAACATCAACTTTTAGAATGTTTTAACTTTCATTCACTATATTCTATTAATACAGCTGCTGAGCATAAAAATGGCCATTTTTATGTATGACAGTAAAGCCATACTTATATGGCCATACTTATTTCCTACCTTGGAATTTTAGCTGGCCATTAGTTCTTCTTTTTTTTTTTTCCCAACAGTTTCCAGAACAGCAGGGCTGCTGGTCGGTTCCTTCAATATTTTTTGAAACGTATGCATTTCGTTCTTGCTATGCTAGCTTGAAGAGTAAAGCAGCTTGATGCATTGACTGGCATCCAATCAGAAAGATGAGCATGGTGAAAAAATATTTCAATATATTATAAAATATATTTTATAATAATTACAGTATTGAAAAACAGATTCAGTTTTATTATAGTAATTTATTTTTTTATAAACACACACACATATAATTTATATTTATATATATATATATATATATATATATATATATATATAGACACACACACACAAATATATATATATATATATATATATATATATATATATATATATA
>JARVGS010000321.1:14372510-14382715 GCA_031762315.1 Hypsolebias antenori | reverse complement strand
TCTCTCTCTCTCTCTTTTTTTTTTCTTTGTTTTCACATTTTTCCCCCTTTCCCTTCTCCCTCTCATGGGCCCATAGCCTTTGTTGGGACCACACTCCTCCCGGGGGGCTGTGGGGAAGCAGGGCAGCACATGTACAGTTGTCAGTTCTGGGCAGGGAGGGAAACGGCCGTTGGGTCTGCAACAGACGGCAATAGCATTATGGAGATGTCAGACCTCATAACATTGACTAATGATTTCTTAAGAAAGTGAAAATAGGTCCCTTGGAGTTTGCATGTAATTTTCTTGATTGGCTTTTAACACTGGGTGAGCACAGCCTGGCCAGCGGAGTCCTGTGCAGTGATTTATTAGAGCTCTGTGTGCAGATCTGTGTGTGTGTAGGTTTGTAGTGTGTGTGTGTGTGGTGGCAACGGCAGTTGCACAGCGGGAGCAGCTGCACTTGGCTCAAAACACCTCGTTTGTCTCAGGGCTGTCCAGGCTGGCTAATGCCCCCCCACCCCCACACACACACACACACACACCACTCCTCCACTAAAACCCAGACCAAAGCCTGCGACCAGAGTCAAGCATCTGGTGTCCTGGGATGTGGGACCTGGTCACAGTTTACAGTCTCTGCATGTGGACAGAAAAAGAGTGCAGTCTTCAGGCCAAGGTTGGCTGTCAGAGACTAATAATGGGTTAAGAAGAGTCCATCTAGGGGTGAAGATTGCAGTTAAAAGTCTTAACTAAAAGATACATCTGATAATATGTATATATGTGTTTTTTTCTCATATTTTTGTTCCTAAAGTCCATAAAAAGTGGCTACAGTCATTGTTAATATATCCATAATATATAGTAATTACCGATAAGAATAATCTGTACAGGTCAGCAATGCAAAACTTTAGATTTAGCTTACATTGGAAATTTATGTTATAGTTTTATATTTTATTTTATCTTATACGGTAAAAAAGGCGCTGACTAGTATGACTTCATTTTAGATCATCGTGTTTGGTTTTGTAATGATTTGGAAACATCAAACTTTAAGAGAACAATGGGACTTTTTTTAGGGTTGGGCTGAAGATTTGCAGACATATGATTATTATTTTTATTATTATTATTAGTTTATTTGACAGGGTCAATGCACACAAGCATAGAACAAAACAAGTCTGTGGCTTATGTGTTGCACAAAGAGTATATAGCCATAGCTAATTCGCAACTCTAGTCCCTGGTTGGGCATTTCTATGCATCAAAATACGTACAATTTATCAATTAAAATACAGTAAGAATACATATGTATTTATGCCTGTATATTAATGTAATCAACCTTCCAACCTCCAAGTTCATATAAAAACTACATTAAAATACAAACAATTTAAAAATATTGCTATGATAAAAATACAAAACATTCTCCTCTCTACAAGTTCCAAAATAACCTCGCAACCCCCAAATTTATATAAATATCCTTGCACATCCTCAATACCTCCCCATCCTCACTCCTTCAGCTAGCATACTAAAAGTTGTGAATATATATATATATATAACTCACTATTACATACACTCACACAAAGACTTTCTCACCTATAGAATCTGAGTATTAAAAATGATCACATCTTGATTTTCCTTTAGCCAAGAGTTAGTCATGTAAACAAACGTTTAGTTCAGGTGTAGCTTTTACATGTGGCAGCAGTAAGTTCCATGATGTTGTGCTTTTAAAGGAAAAAGTGGTCTGATCAAACGAGGTTCTGCATAGAGGAGTTATGCAGTTTTGTTCTAATGATCCTTAGTTCTGTTTAAATGAATTCAATGGATCAGGAGCTAACTTGTTGATACACTTAAAACATTAAGAAAACATCAATTACAAAAGTTTTCAAAATGCAATGTTATTTTTGTCCAGTATTAGACATTGATGTGATCTTTTTGGCTTTTTGTCAATTACTTGTATTGTTTGGTTATACAATGAGACCATTGCCTTAATAGCTGTTGTGGTAGCCTGGGCCCATGTTGTCCTACAATATGAGATAGGAGAGAATATCATGGCATGCACATACTTATGTTTCTTAATAGTGAGCTTTAGAGAAAGATGCTCCCAAATTTTACTTTTGGAAAACCTCTGGCAATATAAAATAACATTTTCAGACAAAACAATTCAAATGTATAAAGTGACACCCTGATGTTAGGGAAACGTACAACCAAAATTGACTGCAAGTAGAATATACTGACTATGGCTTAACAGTAGATTACTTGTAGAATCATGGAGTAAGATTGGGTGGATACTTCAGATTTAGATTTTAGAGTCAACATACCTTTCCAAACAAGATACTAACATAAACTGATATCTATATCCTGATACATTCAACAAATTTAAAAGGGCCACATGCAAAAATGAACCAACCCAACATCAGACTACACCAGAGGAACACATCCAGAGTTCTTCTCTTGCTGCTCTGCCCACTTGTGCTTTATGTTCAAGTTCCCTTCAACACTATCTTCTCTCTTCCCTCTGAGCCTCATGAAGACAAAACTAGACAACCTTGTTAGGATACAATAATATGAAAGATGACTAGAACAGAACAGGAAAGATGTTGGCATTAAATAGACTATTTTTTATCGTGGTGCTTTTATGCTTCCTTTTGTTGAATTGGGGGGTGGGGGGGTTTTATGCATCTCTATATGCTGTTAAACCCACAAGAGGTTTTTGAACCATCCTCAGGCATCAAACAGATACATTTTTTTTGTTCTTCACTTCACCCTTTCTGTTCAAAGCAGTTTCCCCTCCAATAATCTTGTCTCTTGAGTTGCTGTGAGATGTTGCTCAAAATGTAACAACATAGGAAACAAAGAATGATAAGGGAGGCAATACAAGGTCATTTGCAGTTTACATCCCAGCGGATGCAGCAGAGGTGGGGGAAGTAAGCAAAAATACAGAGAACGGGAGGAAGGAACACAAAGAATAGTGGTGCAGGTGAGAGGAAGGGAAAAAGATCGATAATCCTGCAAAAAAAAGTTTAAAATCTTACTTTGGCTGCTCCATAGTGTAATACATTTTGCATGCATGCTACTTGCAGCCCTCTTTTTCTTGCAGTTGTTCATTATCAGGGACCAGTCTTTGTAAATAATTTATTTTAGTCTACATATATAACATTACACAAAAGAAAGAACAATAACTGGATAGATTTACTCATTTTACTCAGATTTACTAAATTTAGATACTATCTCCTTACATTGCCTCTTATGCAAGCCACCCCCTCCACCTAGCTCCAGATTATCTCCTTTCAGATGAACCAGGTTTTCCAGGGGGTCCTAGGGGGCTTGCAACATTTTGACAGGCCTCTGATCTGGCAGGAAAAGACTCAATCATTGTAAACACACCCACTCCACCACCTCAAGAGCCTCTTTTTTCTATCCTCCTTTTTCCTTTTCTCCTGTCTGTTTGAGATCCAGCGTCTCTTTTCTTCTCCCAGCGTGCCATTGTAGCTCAGCGTGGTGCCTTTGACAAAGCTGTCTAATGGCAGGCTGGTGAATTTGTTTCAATTGCATCTTGCTTATCTAAACCAACCTACAGTACTGTATACTGCAACATCATGAAATTTGCAGACAGCCTTCCCAGTACACCTGGATACTTAAACATATCTATTCTTCCAATGTGGTGGTGAGGTGTGATGATTTTGCTTGTATGAGAGCACAGTTTTGTCATATATTTATTTTGTTTCCTGAAATACCATAACATTAAAGTTTTTCACATATAAATTCAAGAGTAGAAGCAAAGTATATTGCATATTCTTCGACCTTTAAAAGTGAAAGATCTAAATGTTGACAGCTAAACTACAATAAGAACATCCTAAATGTAATCAGACATTTTTTGGAAGTCCTGCATATCTTAGATTTTAATTGTATTTAACCTACCTTAATATACTGTCTAAATTTAGTGCTATTGTGCCTCTGAGTAGTTATTTTCTCCATAACACAAACATATATCCAAAATGACTCCAAACTTCCCTGTGGAATCAGCTCAGCCTGGCAGAGGTGGACTTCCAGGTATTCTAATGAGTTTGTTTACTTTGCTATGAATAGTATTCCCAGAGGGAGAGCCACCTTTTCTTTCTGTCCTCCATTTCCCTGCTTTGTTCTATTCCCATGTGTGTGCGTGTGTCTTCCTACAGGTGCTTTTTTTTTTTTTTTTTTTTTTTTTTTTTTTTGTAATTTGCAAGACAGGTGCAGAATGTCCTTAAAAAGCACAAAAAAGAAGGAAAAAAAACTCAGTTTGATCTAACATGGTTTGACCTGGTTTCCTAATTGTTGCAGTTATGTGATCTAGTTTCCTGAAACCACATTTGTTTAGCATCAGGAGTGACACTGAAAGTTCGACATGTCATGTCTGTAATCCCCCTTTCCATTGCTCCTCTTTTGGAAGACAGTAACACTCTACTGAATGAGCAAGCGGGTGCTTGACACCTGCTATTGAATTTAATTTGATTCAATTAAATACAATTCCATCTTCATCTCTCCCACATGGAATATGTTCTGTAACAAGTGATCCAACAATGTTCAGTCTGGTCATCTGGACGTTTTTTTTTTTTTTTGGAGACGTTTCATCCTTTATCAATCTTAGGATCTCCAACAAACTGAGTCCCACAAGCAGCACACCTACATAGTGGACCACGCAGGTTGCTGGTGATAAGATGGTTTCTGGGACTCGGCCTCTCCCCTGTCGACTCCTCCGAGGCCGCTATAGCCAAAGTGGTTAAAACATCAACGTTCATGCTCAGTAATCCAGGTAAAACTGGTTGGTCCACTATTGCAGTGTGCTTCTGTTGTGGCTCTTTGGATTGAAGACGTCCTTTGGATGATGGATGAAATGTCTCCAAAAAAAAAGAAAGAAACTGTCCAGATGACTTGACTGAACAATGTTGGATATGATGATGATTTTCATATCACATTTTGTAAATAAAAATAACAGTTACTTATTCTAATATAGATAGAAAACTGTGAATAAAATGCTGAGGTGATAATGAGAGCTGACAATGTATGTGGGAAATTTCTAATCATTTTGGCCATTTTGCATGAATGCCCCAGTGCAACACATTCAAATAAAACCTGTGACAGCAGGCAGAGTGGTGGCACAGAGGTTAGAGACGTTGGGCCTTTGATCGGATGATCACCAGTTCATCTCTCGGTATCGACAACATCAAAATGTGGGTGGGATAGGTGAAGCACCCACACCTGCCTCCACCTTCCTTTGCCTCACTCTGGGCCCTTGAGCAAGGCCCTTAACCCCCACCATCTGCTCCCCTAGGCACCCTAGATAGCAGCCCTCTGCTCCACACAGAGGGCTGTGGTAGCTCAGTGGTCTGTGGTTTTATCAGGAAGGGTATCCGACGTAAAAATAATCGCCATGTCTTTGTGTGACTTTATTTGCCGTGGCGACCGTTGAAGAAGAGCGCAGCCGAAAGAAGAACAAAAATGATTTAATAGCAGGGCTTCATGCAAAAATGTAGTCTCTGATAGCTCATGTCGCTTATGATAGTGTCATTTTTTTTTTTTTACTAAAAATGTGCCAACAAATTACTTTATTTATTTATTTATTTATTTATTTATTTATTTTTTACTAAACGGCAACTGAACTAAGATAAGAACTAAATATAAGAAGTCTAAAATGTCTAAAGTTTGTTGATTTAAAAACACATTCATGCTTTCTAGCTGCTGGTCCACTCACATATTTGTTACCTCACCACTGCCTGGTGGTCACTATGATTTGTATATATTTTTTTATTTTTTTGCATTAGACCTGATAACCTCAAACAATTTAAAACCTTCTGAATAAACTTTCTGAGTATATTTTGAAGTAAAGTGTATGAGACAAACTCCTTCCAACAACACTCATTGTG
Organism: Hypsolebias antenori; assembly: GCA_031762315.1. Lineage (NCBI taxonomy): Eukaryota > Metazoa > Chordata > Actinopteri > Cyprinodontiformes > Rivulidae > Hypsolebias > Hypsolebias antenori. The sequence goes on along the minus strand of JARVGS010000321.1, from coordinate 14,376,854 downwards.
CACTTCTGCTCGAATAACAAGATGTCATGTGCCCTGTCTCCATAAGGCCCACCTTAAGGTTTTGACGCCCCTTGGGGACAATATATTTCAATCATTCGCTGTACTCCTTTGCTTGCATGCTGTGTGTTTTAGAAGTCAAGCTTAGAGAATTTGCACACACTCTATATTCACATAGTCGTAGCAGAAGCTCTGTTACACAGGTTGACTGCTGGCGAGACAGCATCTGTCAGACAGTATATCAGATTGTCAGCTGATGATCAGGGTGATGCTTATCCACCTGTTCTTCTGAAGCTATGCAGTGAATGCTCATGTCATTTAATATTTTTTTGTTTGACATCCCTTTTGAGTATGTTTTTTCATCTTTTGACCATGTGTCAATGTCACTCTTTTCTCCCAGACCAGCCAACTTATTGTTGGACAGGAGCAGTGTAGAAGTTCCATCCATGGGGACGATGGGGGACTGGATGGATGCAATGAGGACCTTGCCTTGTAAAGAGGCCTTCTCTGGGGTCAGCTACAGCTCCTGTGACACTCTGGCCAAGACCTCAACAGAGTAAGACAACAAAACAGACAGGATCATGCATTAAGGCATAGCATTAGGTCTTCTGTAATATTAATTGTTGTGTGCAGATGCAGAAATGACTGATAGAACATAAAAAGAGAAAGAAAAAATGAAGCAGAATGAAAAAAAGAGGAAAATGGCAACACATGCGAACAAGTAGAACATCTGTTACTAAGATGTCAGACTGTTGAGGGATAGAAAAAAGACTGGGTATTTGACAAGATGAAAGACTGCAGAGGGAAGCCTTTGAAAGAGAAAATGAAGACGTAGCTGTCAAACAGGTGGGCAAAGATATGTGCCGTGAAGCATTAAAATGCAAAAATGAAAGAAAGATTGCTTGAAAGTTTGGAAGCCATGTCTTAAGAAACAAGTGTGTGAAATGTATAGAAGAACGGATAAAACGTCCTGAAGATCGAATCACTAAAAATGGCAAACGCAAATAAAGTAATGTTCTGACAAGTGGATCATCTGTCTGGACAGATTTAGGATAGTGTGCTAAATTGAGAAGCTCACAGATAAAAACTTATTATTAAAATAAAATAAAATTGCAGGACCTCAGTTCAGCTACTTGACCTATATAGTTTTCTTGTTCCCTCTTGTCTCTCTTTCATTCCAGCCCCTCTTCTGCCCCTCTCTGTTGGTCTGCTGCTGCGTTAATTGCTGTGTGATGTGAGGGGAAATAATTGGACATTTTTAATCGCTGTGATCAAAGCAGCCATTCATCATGGTGATGGGGCAAAAGTGGAGTGGTGGTCAGCGCTGCTGTGTGCTGGTGTAGCTTCTTAGTTATCCAACGCATTTGGAACCAAAAATAATAACTGGATTACAGAATAGAAATATGTTTCTATTTCGTTTTCTTCTTTTTTTTTCTTTCTTTCTTTTATTTAACATATGGGGATTTGTAGGTTGCTGTAATTCAACAGTGTTCAGTCAGGTCATCTGGATGTTTTTTTTTTTTTGCTGAGACGTTTTGTCCTTCATCCAAAGGATTTCTTCAGTCTGAGGAGCCAAAAAAAAAAAGTGGAGTGCCACAAGTAGCTCCCACAGTGGGGGAAAAAAAAAAGAAAAAAGTTTGCTGGTGATAAAATGGTTTCAGGGGGCTGCCCTCTCCCCCGTCAACTCCTTTGAGGCAGCCACGCCAAAATGGTTCAAAAAAACAACGTTCATGCTCAAGAATCCAGTTAAAAATCTAACAATGTTCAGTCAGGTAATCTGGACAGTTTTTTTTTTTTTTTTTTTTTGAGATGTTTTGTCCTTCATCTAAAGGATTTCTTGAGTCCGAGGAGCCACACACAAACTGGAGTCCCACAAGCATGACACTCCCATAAAGTACTCCCAGGTGCTGGTGGGACTCCAGTTTGTTTGTGGCTCCTCAGACTTAAGAAGTCATTTGGATGAAAGACAAAATGTCTCAGCAAAAAAAAAAATAAATAAAAGAATCAGTCCAGATGATCTCACTGGTAATTGTTGGATTTGTACCTGGATTACTGAGCATGAACTTTAGTGTAATTCATCAGGTTTGCAACGTTGAAATTGTTGAACTAAAACAGGTAGAAGAACAACCTCTGTAAAGAGAAGCCTTAAATATAAATAAACTCTTCGGTTATTACCATTTTGTGTCCAGCAGTAGACCCATAATGATGTATTCACCAAAGGGACAGCTCCTTACACTTAATATTGAACAAACATTAAGTGTTGATTCATATTTCCTTCTTTCTTGTATTTTTCTCTGTTGAACTGTCAGAGAAATATACAGAAAATGTTCTTTGTTTAATGAACATTGTAAGTTTCTTTCTGTCAACATGTTAAAAAAAAAAACAAAAAAAAAACTACAATGCAGTTTTGAAGTGTAGGAATAAATCCACAACGTGAAATGAGAAGCAAAATGCATCACAGACAAATTGTGCCCGAATAACCTTACAGTATGAAAAATGTGTTGATCCACAACGGCTTTCCTGTGGGTTTATTCTAAATTAGATCAGTGCTGTAATAATCCACTGAAGGCTCTGTCTGAGACACTGAAGCTCAGCTACAAAAGGCTAACAGCTTTTCCTCACTATGTGTTGCTCAATATGGATTGCTCTATTGATTTCTTCCATTTTAATCTAGTCCTTGATATTCAGCACAAGGAGGATTGGCAAAGCTCTGACCTCACACGAACAGTTATACTTGGGAAAAGAGTGCTGACTCATCTGTTGGAGTAATAGATTTTTTTTATTTTTTTTGAGGACAGCATGATCTGGTGAGAAAATACAGCCTCATTTTAATTATTTGCTGCATCTGCACAAAGTGCATGTAAAGTTCATGGCAGATGTATTGGAAATGTGATGAACCTGACTTAAAGTATTACACACAGGAATATACGGTAGACTTTTTTTTTTTTTCCCCACAGTGAAATGCATTAAACACAAACTGGACTAGGAGTATCAATTCAATGATTTTAAGACACTTCTTTCAAACATGTCTGTCGAAAAAAAAAAACAGAACATTGAACTTGGAAAATGGACTGGCCATAGCCATAACGGACTGCAACTTAAACAAAATGAACATTTCAAATGGTTCATTTTAGGGGAAAATAATGGAAAGACATGAGATATAAAAATAAAAACACAACTGCATGCATTAGAATAATTTAAGTGGCTAAGACAATTTAGTATATCACTGTTCTAGTTAACCCAGCTGGAGGTTTGTACTGGGTTGATTAAATGTCTTAATATAATACATGTAGTGATATCACCTATTGATTTATCTATCCATCCAGTTAGTTAATAGGTAAGTAGTCAGGTAGTCTTTATAGGGTACCTATCTCATTCTTGTGGATTTGAACCACTGTTATTCTCAAACGTTAAATGTGTGTCTGCTGTACCTGTTTTATTCATATCCTTTATTAATTTTATTTAGTATTTTTACACAGAGTGTAACAACATACATAAAGTAATATGTGTGATTGTTTGAAGTTCATTTTCCAATTGCAATAAAGGTTTTGAAATACATACTCCTAAAACTATGGTAGATAGAATATCAGAAAACTGAGCACTGTAACATCTGTCTGTTTATGTTACTGTGATAGTGTTACCGTTTAGTTAAACAGAGCAATAGTTGAGCCACTTAACTAGAATGAAGCGGACATTTAAAATATATTTAAAACTGAACAAACAAAATGGCTGCTTCCTTCAGCCGGGGTTGCCACAACAAGCAAACTTCACAAAATACATAATTTGGCTATTACTTTACACTGGATGACAATATTCAATAAAATACTAATATTCATTAACAACAGATCATCAAGCCTGTAAACGATACCACCAATTCAAACTACCTTCCTGAACTACTTAATTTTATTAGAACAAGCATTCCATTCCATTTAAGATGTACCAATTTTGCTGATTTCCTGTTATATTGTGTTAATGTTGCTGGGCCTGGCTGTTTCTCAGTAGAGTGGTTCTGACGGAGGTCCACATCACTCCAGCCACATGCCCAGAATGGGAGCCATCCATGGGAATCACCACCCTCTAACACCTAGTGCCTCTCCATCCTACTCAGGCTGGATGGTGGGTTGAGGACCAAAGGTTATGTCAGTCCATGGCTTCTTAAGAAGAATAAAACATAGATTTAAACTGATGCTGGGCTTTTACTCACAAAATAAAACCTATTAATGGCTGGAAGTCTCATAGAATAGCTATAATTTTGCTTGCAATGCCACTGCTTTTACTAATGCAATTACAGTTTTTGCCGAAAAGATTGTCTCTTAACATATAACCCTTTTAAATAATTGTAGCCAC
>JARVGS010000321.1:14114968-14126250 GCA_031762315.1 Hypsolebias antenori | reverse complement strand
GTGGACCAATCAAGGAAGGTTTGATGTCTCAGACAGTTTTCGTGTAGGTGCTATTAGCATTTCGTTTTTTCATGGAGAGATGTCAAACTTTGAGGTCTGGCCCCACCCCTTCAGCATGCTCCGAAACAAACAGTTTGGATAAATTTTCATTCTTTTGAACAAAATGGCCAAGTTAAAAAAAGATAGAGCGAAATCCCTAGGAGGAGTTTGTTCAAATGCGGAGGCTGTAAACGGCCAAAAAGGTGTAAAATTTGGGACAACGTTCCAAAATGGCCGCCTTCCTGTTTATCGTACAACGTTGGTGCCGGGTTTTCTGTGCATCTTGGGGAATTGGACGAATGTACCAAATGTCATGCTTCTACGACAAACTACGGCTAATAAGGAGGAAAGTTTGAAATTTCCAGGTGGCGCTCTTGAGCTGTTTCTGTTGCGATTTTGCAATGCCCTTAAAATACGTAAATTTTCACCAGTCCTGATACGTCTGCCAAATTTGATGAGTTTTGGGAAATGTTAAGGCCCCCAAAAGGTCACTTCATTTGCCCCAAAAAATGGCAGCTCAGGCCTGAAAAGAGCGATTACAATAGGCCTTTGCAGCGCTTTGCTGCTCGGACCTAATAATGTGTGTAACCCAGAGTTCTGAAGAACAAACACAGATTTGCGTAGTCTTTTTTAATTATTATTATTTTTGACCATGTTCTAAAATGCTCCCAGTTGAGAATGAGAAGCGCTGTGATTACAATGAGGAGTGTGACGGTTCAGTCAGGGAGTGAACAAAGTGCCAGCTGTGTTCCACAGGTGTCCGGAGTGTTGATTATTATTAATATTTTTTAAATTCTTTATACTAGGACATCTGACGATGGGTACAGATGGGTGCTCTGTTTGCAGAAATCATTCTGGGGCTGAAATGTTCACTCATTTTGGTGTAGATCTTGTTTTCTAAAGAATACACAAGACATGCGTCAGAGTTCAATCACTTGGAGAACAATCCTTTAAATGAACATGATGACAGCCTTTACAGCTACAAGCTGCAACTAGGATTTCAAGCATTATTAATGAGTGCTGCTGCTCCTCCGTCCCATTAACACTGGCATGTTATCTGGAAACGTCAGGTCTTTTTTTACAGCGGATTCCGGCAAATTAACATAAAAAAAGGACATTCAGAATGGTCTTTGTAGTTTTTATGCCTGACAGGGTTGCCAGATAGGAAAGCAACAAATATCATACTGTCAGTTTAATAACATTTTATTTTGACCCAAATCATATGTGCTGAGTGAGGTGCACTTTCTTGGATGATGAGTTGTGTTGTGCACATGCACAGAATGCAGTGGCCCAGCTAGTCTGCAGCATGAAAATCAAAGCTAAATAAATATCATTTATTAGCACTGAAAACCTTAGTTTATTGTGCTGAACATTGTTATTTGAAAAAAAAAAAAAAGTGGCTACAATGCAATTAATCAAGACATAAACATCACAACACATGTGATTCCCACCATCATTTTGTAATTGCATCTGAGCAGAGTCAACCCCGTCTTGAAGCAAAATGTGGTGAGCACAAAATGTGCTCCAGTTCAGACACAAGAAGTAGAGGAATATCTTAGCACTCATTGTGATCATTCTGACTACACTAATGTAGAAACGACGTGTCGTTTTGTTTTAGGTGACAATGTGGACACTCCTGGGGAGCCCCCTTCTGGCCCGGGGTCCCTGAGCCGTTTCATGAGCTGTGTCACAATGAGATGTTATGGGTCATGTTCACACTTAAGGACACTGTCACAAATAACACAAACACATCCAAAATATATATAACTAGCAAGACATCAGAGTTTAAACAAGGAACTGGTCATTCCTTCACGTTTTGCTCCATGCCAGAATAAAAGTCACAATACAGAAATAAGTGAGAATATATCAAACAAATCTACAATAACTTCAGATGAAGTTGGCAATCATATATTTCTCTACATAAAAATATATTAGAAGTTATCAAAGACAATCTGAGGAACAAAATAAATAAATAAAAAATAGGAGCCTAAAACTTCTCTGAAGACACAAGAACATTTCTTCCTCCTGACACCATGAGCTACAAGAATAAAACTGTTTCTATGCTCTGCCTGCTGGACAAGCTGCTCAGTGCAGTCCCAGTATCTGTAAAAACACCCGTGTCCTTTGCCAAAGGCTCGGAGAGCTCTCAAAGACAGATAGTTCTACATGAAAAGTTCAGATTCACATATGTAGAAGACACATTTTATGTTGACAATTCAAAAGACCATGACAGTACTTTCCTTAACGCTGACCGTCATACCCAGTAGATGTTTAGTTTATTTATTTGTTCATTTCAGAATTTAAAACATGAACAAAAAAGAAATTACAAATCACAGAAAAAAGAAGAAGAAAAATCTAAAATGAAAGGTGGCAGAAGAAGAAAAAATCTTATCATGTCTGCCCCCTTAAAAAAAAAAAAAAGTCTATTCAAACATCAATTCAAAAAAATGATCATCTGTATACAACAGAAAGCAGAACTCATCACATATTTACATATTCTGGAACATTTCATATTAACAAAATTTATGTATATATTTCAGCAATTTAGTTTTGATCATTTTCTTAAATATAGAAATTGACTTAACTTTTTTACATCGTTTTCCAAGCTATTCCACAAGCTTATTTCTTGTATTGATGTAGACGGACCCTTTAAACTGGTTCTGTATTGAGGTTTTACAAAAATGTCTGTGCCCATTAAATTATAACAACTTTTCCTTTTTTCAAAAAGCCTTTGGATGTTAGATGGAAGTGTAGAATTCTGATATTTAAACATTACTAACAGAATATTATAGTCCACCAAATCATAAAACTTCAAAAGTTTCAGTTGATGAAATAATGCATTTGAAGGATGATTGTAATTCTTTCTTGTTATAATCCTTATAGCTCTTTTCTGTTGAACAAAAATAGGCTTAGTAATGGTTTTACACGCTCTTCCCCATATAGCAACACAATAAATTAGGTGTGGGACTATGATTGTATTATACAACAAATACAAGGCTTTTTCGTTAAGTAAATCCTTAACTGTAAAAAGTACAGCAGTGGCTCTAGACATTTTTGTTTTTACATAATGGATGTGCTGTTTCCTTGACAATTTATCGTCAATAATTGAATGTAGGCAAGTTGTAAAATGAGCTTAACTTTCTCAACCATACACACTTTTGACAATGTTGTCAGTGAAACTATATCCTTGTCTTTTTGAAACAGCCAAGCAACATGTTAGGGTTGATTTATCAATTTATTTGTCTGTTTATATCAATAAGGTTGGGCAAAGCATCCAGGAGGGATACTCAAACATCCCTCTCTTCACTCTCCAGCTCCTCCTGGAGGATTCCCATGGTCAGAGAGGATGTAAGAGCCCTATAGCGATTTTTGTCTCCGTCTCAAGGTCACCTATATGTGGGACATGACCAAACAACAAGGAGGAGGCAACTTAATCAGATGCTTAAACCACTTAAATTGCCCTTTTTTATCTTTTATTTATTTATTTACTTTAATGTAAAGGAGCAGCAGCTCTACCCCGAGCCCACCCGGATGGCGGCGCTCCTTGTCTTATCTCTAAGACTGAGCATGGCCACCCTGTTGAGGAAGATCATTTCAGCTGCTTGTATCCAGAATCCTTGCTTTTGCCTTTTCTATTTTATTTTCTTGAACTTGACAGAACTAAAGGAATACCTTAATAACAATTGGCAAGGCCCCAGCTTGTCGATCCATCCCGTGCTCCATCTTACACGTGAACAAGTCACCCAGATAATCAAACTCCTCTGCTTGAGGATTTATTATTCTGTTGAACAGGTTTGAACACAATTGAAACACCAAGCTCAGTCTTTGACATTAATATAAAGTGAAATGGATAGAAATTGTGTTGTTTCAACTGATTCTCAGAGGGCAGGTTCAGCCTTATGGCGATCTAACCAGTGGAGATCCATGGCATTTCACTCAAGGACACTTAAGCCAGTAGGTTTGGTTGTTGTGTGTGAATTAGAGCTGTCTTCTCTTGAAGGCCAGTCTTTGAGTCCTTTCTGCTCCGTGACATCAAGAAATGAGACTTGTCAAAAACCAAATTAGCTTTTCCTATCCAAAGTGTAAAGGTAAAGTTTTGCATCTATTAATGTCAGTCTTGATTGATTTACAACACGGAACAAGTGATCTATGGCTGACACAGCTGTATGATGGATTAGACCCTCCACCAGAGGCCACAACTGTAATAGATTTTATACACAACTAAAGGATGTAAATGGATTACTTCAGCAGTTGGTGCTAAATTGAACATCCGACACCTTAGGTATAATGTGAAAGAAGAGTAAAATATATTTAACCTTTAAGCTCTGTGCTTTAGCTGTCTCTCAATCTGTTTTGTTGGTAGACATTTTGATTTTATTGTAACTGTGACATTTAGCTTGAGCAACGCAATTGTCCTTTTAAAGGGAATATATAGAACATGTGTGACTTTACAAGGTAAACTTATTTTGCAAAGATGAGCTGTGTTATGTAGTAATCAATAAAACCTTGATGGATGCCTCTGAGCACCTCACGGTGTGAATTAGATGTCAAACAACCCATCTTTTTCTTCTCTGTTCTGTTTCTCTTTTCTGTATTTTACCAACAAAGATGCTTGAGGACATTTCAATGACTCACACTTCTAGGGAATATGAAACCGCTGCCTGTTCTTTCTTCTGTACCCTCTGTATCCAAATATAACATTTTTTTCCCACCTCAAACACGATAATATGAAAAGATGGCCCACAGTGACACAGAAGGCAAAGAGTGTAATAGCATAAGCTGTAAGTGAGCTGTTTTGTTTGCCTTGCTCTGTCCTCTCACAGATTGGGGTCCTGTGTGTGCTGAAGCTTCTTGTGTTGCCTCAGGAATTATTGTTTGCTCACACGAGGTTTCCGAAGTTGCAAAAGACAGAAAGCATGGGTTATCCTGTTTATAGTCACTGTGCAGACCCTTTCTTATTAAAGAGAGCCCTTGCTGGCCTGAGGTGGTGTTTATGGCTCAATTCTTAAAGTCTTGTCTACACACTTGGTACATTTCAAACCTAACAGGATCCTCAGACAGAGGCTGGTCCATCCTAAGGACAGAACCCTCAAACTGTTATGTCTAAATGTTCAGACCTATATATAATGAAGAACCTAAACAACATCTCCACAGACTCATGGCTCAACACAGGAGAACCAGCTCATCAGGACAAGACTCAGATGTCCACCTCAAGTATAAAGGACACCCTTTTGAGGAACAGAATGTCCATATTTTAGACAGAGATGACAGATGGTTTGAAAGGAAAAGTAAAGAAAAAAAAAACTTTAAATAGACGAGTTGGTCTCAGGTTTCTACTTTCAATAACCTGCATTACATTAAACCTTATTCTCAGCCAGTTCCACTCTTATTAACACCTCCATGCATGTGACCAAAGCATCTCTCTCATGAGCCAGGCAAGCAAATAGTAGTTCAAGTCCAATCTGCATGTGAATCCAAGTAAATAACAAGAAATCGCATACAGATATATTGAGCTTGGAACTCCACACGGGCAGCACGGTGGTGTAGTTGGTAGAGCTGCTGCCTCTAAGCAAGCAGGTTGCCCTGGTTCATGTCCCAGTCCGGGGGCCTTTCTGGTTTGAGTTTGCATGTTCTCTCCATGCATGCATGGGTTTTCTTCGGGTACTCTGGTTTCCTCCCACAGACCAAAAACATGCATGTTAGGCTGAGTGGTGACTCTAAATTGTCCCTAGGTGTGAGTGAGAGAGTGAAAGGTTGCTTGTTTCTATGTGGCCCTGTGATGGACTTGAGACCTGTCTAGGGTGTACCCTGCCTCTCGCACAATGATAGTTGCACATGGGCAACAGTGACCCCTGCGACCCAAAAAGGAAGAAACGGGGTAAAGCTAACGGATGGATGGATGGATGGATGGATGGATGGATGGATGGATGGATGGATGGATGGATGGATGGATGGATGGAACTCCAGACAGTTCTTGAATTGATAAACCTGCTGGGTGTGAATTGAAAAGGTCTTCAGCTACAGAATGAGAAGTCCAGTTGTTGTTGTTTTTCCCTTTTCCTTTTACAACACGGTAACTGTATTTCCAAATCATTATATTAATTTGACTTTTCTAAAAAAACACTCTCACAAACACCCCACAATTTTTAGACGTCTTTATTTACATGGCAAAACTGAAATTGACCCAAAATGCTATATTAACTACGCCAGGCCTGTACAGTATTTGGCGCTGTAACTACGGCACAAAAACACATCATAATCAGAATCAAAGCATAGACTTTGTTCATATGGCTTGCATACATGGTTCAATGTGAAAACACAACAAATATAGGCAGGTACCCTTGAGTAAATTAGTTCAGAGTTATGGCTATGATATCATTATTTTCAAATTGTGTTTTGTTGTCTACACAAAAATACAAGTGTGGTAGCTTGTGATCGTTGTCACATATTTCAAAAGTACAGCTTTACTCCTCCTAAAATGCTGTTTCCATGTAGACACAAGGCTGAAATGATAAAGACGTTTGTGTATTTAAAAATAACTCATTTGGTCCAATGGTCCAAAGGAAAAAAAAATCATTTTGCTGAAGTTTGAAGATTGTCTTTTTCTAGATATAATAGAATTGTATTATTCTTGATCTCATTAGCTGTCATTTATTCCCAGGTGCTAACACGCCATTGGACAAACCATGCATTTGTCATTTTATTTGCGTTCTTTTGACTTTGATATTGGTCAGCACACAAGATAAACTAAAAGAACTCAAAGCACCAGTCTAACATCAACGGTTATCAATAAGTTACATGCTTTAAACTTTATATTTGATGCCTTTAGCCGTCTTTGACTCAGCTGACCTGACTAGCGGGTTTTAGAGTGCCCCTGCAATGACGGATGAGAGCTCTGGCTCCACCCTTTTGGCTACCTATCCACTGTGATGGATGCAAGAATAAGAAGAGCACAGGGTCTTTGGATTTCATTTGCTCAGCTCTGCTCGCTTGTTGCTATTGATTTCAGGGGTGTGCTGTTGACGGGGAATAGGATAGTGTGTGTGTCTGTACGTGAGAGAGGGAGAGAGAAAAATGTGCAAGAACATTGTGGCTGTTATTTTCTTTGATTTGGATAATTTCTCACAAAAAAACAGACAAACAAGATGATGTGTAAAAATATGAGCAGAAATCAGTAAGGTTACTGGTAATGTTGCACTTGCAGCTGATAAATATTTGTTGGGAGAATCATTATTTGTCTCTTTGTGGTTGATGTGCTAAGTGAATGTATTTTACTTTCTAAGTCTTATTTGGAAACAGCTTTGTCTGTGAACGTATTTCCCTCTATATCAAGGCAGTACAATTTGGCAGGGGTTTTAAAGAAATTATAGAATTTGTTCATCTCATTTGTCCTCCAGTTTAAGTGTTGGAAATAGTTCCTTTAAATCAAATAAATAGCTAAAGTGGCTGTATGTACAAGGTTGTGTAATATGGCACATGGTCAGTATGCAGCTTTTTCCTCTAATCTCTATCCATTTTCTTTAATCACTTCTGTTTTTATGGGTCTTGGGGACTGTGAAAGAGGTAGCTTACACCCATCATGGGCCACAAACAGACGAATGAGACCAACAACAATTCATGCCATCACCCACACCAACAAGCAATTTGCAATTACCCATTGACCTAACATGCATATTTTTTTGGTCTGTGGGTGGAAACCTAAGTACCCAGAGAAAAACCACGCATGCACAGGGAAAGCATAAAAACTCCAAAGAGAAAGGCCACAGGCCAGGAGGTAATCCCGCAACCTTCTCACTGAGAGGAGACATCTGCTCCTCTGTACTCCTCATCTCCACCACTGGTGTTAAAATTCAAGGGGAAAGCTGTTTTCTGCCTTTCTGAGCACTGCCTTGTAGTGAAATAAAATCCTAAAACAGGCAGTCCCATTTTAGGTTTTTGCATTCGTCAGACAACCGCAATGCTTGAGATAAAAGCAAGCGTGATTATGGAATGAATTTTTCTTTTATTTTACCCTTAATTTCATTCATTTGAGAAGGCAGCAGCTCTGGTTTGTTCACTGTCTGTGCCAATCAGTGATGTTTTTTTTCTGCATAATCTTAGAAAAACTGAATTTCCAAAGCTGGATGATTTTACTCTTTTCAATTTGGTGCTTCAAGGTGCCACTTGTTAAAAGAAGTGTTGTTTCCAACCGCATGTGCAAATACAGCAAAGGTGTTAGGAACAAATATTGGCAAGATGCTTAAAACTTATACAGCTATGATAATTGGAAATCTTGTAAAACAAGAGCAGGGTAATTATTTATTTTTAAAGGTTTAAATGTCTGAATATATTATACTCTTCAACCAAGCTCAAAAACCCCTCCACTGGGAAAAAAAAAAAAAAAACACCCACTGATGTTATCATCTATTAAGTGGCCATTATTAGTTATCATCCCCATACGTAGCGTTCATACTGCCCTTCCTCTACCTCCTAGTATGTTTAAAGGTACTTTCTTACCACTGATAATATGGTCATGTGGTTGGGCTAAGAGTCAAGGGTCTGGGGGTTTTGGTTTATACATGTCTGGGGGTTAGGTTTAGGGTTAGGGTTACGTTAAGGCTCGAGCATAAGGGGGTTAAGTTTAGGGTCAGTGGTCTGGGTCAGCTGTAAGGTTAGGTTTAGGAAAATGGTTACATGAAGCTAACTAAAATACACTTCTGGTTTTACACTCAAGGAATTACATTTGAAAAAAAGAGAATTAAATTAAGCCAAAACGGAAGTGGCCAAAATGGAAGTGGCCAAAGTGGAAGTAGCCGGAATCTCATTAGGAAAAAAAAAAGAAAAAAGAAAAGAAAAAAAAAAAAAAAAGGAAAAAAAAAACTGTACATTTGAAAAAAAAAAAAAAAAACGAAAAATTGAATTACATTAAGTCAAAGCAGAAGTGGCCAGAGCACAAGTGGCCCAAATCACATTAGAAACAATGGAATTACATTAGAAAAAAAACAGAATTACATTAAACCAAACAGGATTTTTTATTTATTTAATAACTATATTATTATTATAATTATTATTTGTTAACTTTTAACTTCATTTTTCAAATGTGGTTCTGTTTTTTTTATGTTTGTTTGTTTTGTTTGTTTGTTTGTTTCTTTTTTTCTTTTTTTTTTTAAATGTAATTCAGTTTTCTTAAAATATGATTCTGTTTTTTCAAATGTAATTCCATTTTTTTCTAATGTGATTCGGGCCACTTCCGCTTCGGCCACTTTCGCTATTGGCTTAATGTTATTCTGTTTTTTTCTAATGTGATTCCATTTTTTTTTTCTAATGTACTTCCATTTTTTCCAAATGTTGTTCATTTACACCTTAGGGCCACCATATATCACTGATAAAAACGTAACTTTAAACCTACTATGAGATAAGAGGGAACAGTCTGAACACTACCTATGGGGATGATAACAACTAATAACATCCATTTAATGAACTTATAACATCCAAAGTTGCTGGAAAAAAAAATCATTCATACTTTATATTATTTTTAGTGACTATGTGAGTTTGATAAATAGCTCCATCCATCAGCCGCAATGTGAAAAATAATCTGTCTCTTTAGTATTTCCATGGCATCAATGTCAAAGATTTCCTGACATGTTCAGTATTGTTTAACAGATTTTTCTTTGATGTCAAGCTCAACCAATGTACCTCATCAGCAAGCCCAAAGTAATTTAATTACAGGTTCTTAAGTACACAATGTAAATCCATTTCCATAATTCTCCAATCAAAGTATTGATTTACTTGTTGACTCTATGCTGTACACAATGACTTGTCGGAGGTTGCCAGGTATTGATGGAATTCCTCAGCTTAAGCTGCACTCACTCTTAATAAACCCCCTGTAGACCAGCTTGTGGCGCAAACATCCCGTGCACACGTATGCACACACCAACACACAAATACTTGAAATATAAAACAATCCGAGTTAATTACACCTCTTAAAAAAGTGATTAAGACTTTGGTGTAAGTGAAGCACTTAAAATGTAATAATGCTCACTATAGTCTGTTGCAATAAAATCTAATTAATAACGAAATGTAGGTGGGGTCATTTTATCATTTCTCAAGTCATAATTTCCATTCTGTGGTTATTAATATGCATGACTGATACTTAGGAGGGAAAAAAAACTTTTATTACGCCCTATTTTTTTCCTCTTTCTTACTAAAGTTTTTAGTTGTTTTATTACCCTTTTGTTTGGTCTTTTTTTTTCCTCCAGCATGACACCAAAGAGCTGACATCAAGTTCCCCGGCGAGAAGAGATTCTTCATCCATCTCCCTAATAACGATTATTGTTGTGCATGTGACTGTGTGTGCATGTGCCTTTGGGAGGGGGAGGTGGCGTTTTATCATCCATCACAGAGGGAGGCTGTGAGATTAAATAAAAATCTCTCAACCTCAGTGACAGTGGTAACACACAAAATCTCCTCAAACAGCTAAGTGCATGAGAGACAAACTGCTTGGGGATGACAAAGATACACGGTGGATTGGTGGATGGAATGAGACAAATGAAAGACAGACATGGGGAATGGAACAAAGGACAAATGGCAAAAACACAAAGAAGGGACAAATTAAAGAGACAGGAAAAATGTAAAAGCAGAAAAAAAAATGATAGAACTATTAGAGACAATTCTATAATATGGTTGAAAAAGACTGATTTGTATTTCTTTTGTTTAAAGAAATACTCTGGCAGGTATTAGAAATAATGTTCTGACTACTGAGCACAATTTAAATGCTAAACGGGCTAAACCTTACATAGTAAAATCTGAAAAGTTTAATTACTTTAAAACATTAAAAAACAGTAAATTTTAGGTAAGCTTTTATTTTTTTTTCCAGATGTATGCCCACCAAACTTGCCACTGTACACGTCGCACCGCTGTATAAGTTGCATCAGTCCAAATATGTCTAATAAAGTGGAAAAAAACATAAATATGTCACTTTGCCATATAAGTCCCAGAAACATGGCCGATGTGCCAAAAATCGATTGGCTGCCAAATGGTGGCTGCGGGAGAGTGCATGGAAGGACTTTAACAAGAATTTATCAAGATTAACACTTAAAAACAATTATTTGTTTACTCGACATTATACAAATTAGAAAAAGTGTGTCTCAGTTGAACTTTTCCTTAATAAATGCACTTTAATGGTCAAATCAGCTGCATTTCGCCTGGAGGGTGCAGAAAAATGCAGCTGATTTGACGTTTTCTCCCGGAGTTCCAGAGCGTGG
>JARVGS010000321.1:13950470-13960703 GCA_031762315.1 Hypsolebias antenori | reverse complement strand
GGCTATTGTCTTTTTGTTTTTTTACTGTCCGTGTTAGACACTGTTCCAAAAGAAATATTTACTGTACAAATTTGTGTACGTTACCGGTACATATTTAAAGTTTAAAAAATCTTTCTGTGTAAGTATCTCATGTTACTATGCGGAAGCCCGCAGCTTACACACAAGTGTGGCCTATACAAATTTTATTATTTTTTTGTGTGTGCGTGGCTTATATTTGGGTGCACTTAATAGTCTGGAAATTACGGTAAATCAACACAGGTAAACAGGTGAAAGGGTGGTTATGTTTTTGTCCATGTCTGTGTGTTTGTATTAAATTATCTTGTGACTCACTGGATGACTTATTAAAAATCTGACAGGTGGCGTTGGGCTTCACCTTGACACCCAGACAATAATTCTGAGTGCCACAATGCCAAACAGGACAAGAGGAAAAAAAAAAGACATGAAAGTTGGCGGGCGATTTGCATTCATTCAAGGAATTATAGGCCTAAGTTTCCATCCACATTTCTATTTCATCTTAGATATCCACGACAAAAAGATGCCAGTACTGTTCTTTGCTAACAAGATGGACCTGCGGGACGCGTTGTCTTCAGTCAAGGTGTCCCAGATGCTACGTTTGGAGAACATCAAAGACAAACCCTGGCACATCTGGTAATGAATCCATCACATCTGGTTTCACCTTGATGAAACGTCTCAAAATAGAAAACAGCCAACTAAACTTTGGGATCAAGTCAAATAAAACCAATTGACCTCCACTCAGAACATGAGTTTCTTCCTGGAGTCTTAAAGTAAAACGTGTTTGCTCAGTGTGGATTTCAACCGTCTGCTTTACGGATTTTTTTCTGCGTCTCGCTGGTTAAACATAAGAGGCAACATGCGGTTGTTCAAATCCCTGGCTCATGTGTTTTCCTCGTTTACTCATTAGACAGATGGAAATGGATGGATTAAGAGCTCGACAGCTTTAAATAGTCAGGATCCAATAAAAATCAGCAGAAAATGAACGCAGTGCAAACGTTGAGCTATTTGTGGACGTTGTTTTTCAGCGCCAGCAACGCCATCAAAGGAGAAGGTCTGCAGGAAGGACTGGACTGGCTGCAAGGTACCGTGTCTGAGTAGATTCATTATCATTTAAATGGCAATAGTTTGCATCTTATATCTTTGAATCGTTTTTGACTCAGTGTTGTTTTTCATATCCATAGATCAAATTGCACAGTAAGTACCGTTGTGTTGAATCACGTGAAGGTGTTGTGAGCGTCCTCATACTCATCTATGACTTAAACTTAATGGTATCCTGTCTAAATTAAGACTTTTCTGAGACATGTTCAATTATTTTTTGCAGTTTTGTGTTGTGGTAGTTGTTTCCACCCAATATTGTTTTCCATTTTTCTTTTATTATTTGCAGTTAGCTACACTTAGTATAAACAAAATCAGCTATAAAACCTGTTTCTCTCTCTCTCTCTGCCAGATCATATCAAAACAATGAACAAGTGAAGGCGTGACTGCGGACAGTCGGGTGTGAAAACTCTTCAGCCCTCTTCATTTTAAGTGTTCATCACTTTTGAGCTTGTAGGCCTTAAGTTTCAATGTCAAATAGCCCATCACATATTTTTCTGTGCTACTTTTAAACATCAGTTTTTAACAAGTCAGAGCTGCTCTATTAAACAAAACTACCATATCATAACACTTAATTTATTAAAATAAAATACAGCAGCAAGGCAAACTAAAGTGCTGTACAACAAAACAAATAGCCAATTAACGTAAGTATTTAAGTGCTCGCTCCTGGATAATTGTTCCACTTTTTGCAAACACAAAATGTAAATGCTGAATATTGCACATTTTTACTTGTATACAGTAACATTTAAACAATTTTGTGTCTTTTTTTTTATTTTATTTTATTTTATGTGTGACATCCGCTTTATTATTTGATCCACTGAACTTTTTTTTTTAATGTCTGTCACAGTTTGAACTGACTGGAAAGTAGAAAAAAACTATTTGATGAATGGATGCTGTGTCTTTTCAAAGATAATCCTTCAAACATCTGAGAAACAAACCATTTAATCCAATATGCAATCAAGGAACAACCAGAATTAATTTAGCAACATCTATAACGAGGGTATTTACACAAACAGAATAAATACATTAAATTATTTACTGCTGACAAAATAAATATTAAATATGGTTTATAAAAGTTAACATCAAGAACCAGATTGTATAAAATGCCAAGAAAAATGTTGCATGAATATAAATAATGCAGTTTAAAACACTTAAATATCTGTTTTCAATGTATTTTTAAGGTGGTTGTTAAAGTTTTTCTTCATTCTGGGACAAACAACTGCTGTAAAGTCACACCCAGCACCTTCCTAGACCAGTGTTCAGGAGCTAAACCCCATAATTATTGACACGAATTACTCCCACCTGTTCCTCAACTCCACAGTTTGCCACTTTCCATCAATATCTTTCCTATTTGAGCAACGTTTTGATGAGCAAAGTGTGGAAGTGAGCGTTGGATTCCAAGAGGATGGTCAGCAGCTGGAAAGTTTCCCTGTCTTCAGCGTGGTTTCCTGAAAACACATGAAGACGTTTGCTGACATTTTAAAATGCTTCAGTGCTGTTTGAAATTTCCTTACAGGGTTTTTAAATTAATGCACACGCACAAACCACTTTTGAAGCGTTTAAAAACTGTGATTAGGAACAAAAATAGACGCTGGTGGTCTTTAAAATATCTCGAACAAAATATTTATGCAGGGTTCCCAGCATTTCATGAAAATGAAATTCCTTGAGTTCAATTGACATTTCAGGAGATGTTTCAGTCACATGAAATGCTCAGGACTTATAGGTGGTGGGCAGAGTCACATTCAGAGATGACAGAAGTATACTGCAGCCTATGTACGTGCACACAGCTATCTTTACTAATAATTAATTATATTGTATAACATCAGATACTAAACGATCAGTCAGTAAAGATACAAGTATTATGTACTCTGTAGAAGCAGAACATGGACACAATGATATTAGAATACAGTACTAACATTATACGTGCACATTAAATCTCACATCCTCCTTTGATCAGCAGATTAAATCCCAGGTTTTCCCAGATTTTTAAACATTTTTCTCATATTCCCTGAGTTTTCCCTGTCTTAAAAAACTGTCATTTACCAGGTTTTCACTGATATACGGTCACTGGAAACACTGCTAGAGGTCAAAAGCATGTATAAAAAATACTAGAAGTAAAAATGTTTTCAGTTGCTTTGGTGAATTTATGTGAGTAAAGTGGAAGGAAAGTCTGCAATCACTGCCTTCCATTGGACTTTTTACTTGTGTTTTAGTCATCCACTCACCAAAACCAGTTATCTAATATTGGTCACCAAGATTTGGTGTGTAAAAAAAATGTCTGATTTATTCATATGAATAAAATGCAAATAAAAAGGCTGTACTACTGGATTATTAGCATGTGTGCGGCAAAAACCAAAAAGGTTGGATCCTGTTGGAGACAAACCAAGGTCTGCTCCAGGCTAATGCAAAAAACACAAACGAGCCAGAAGTGGTTTCACTAAGTTAATGAGAATTAGGAGTTAAAAGTGAAGTTAATGAGAATTAGGAGTTAAAAGTGAAGTTAATGAGAATTAGGAGTTAAAAGTGATGTGTCACTAATACAGCAGCTGAGGCTTCCAAAGCAAGCTCCTCTACACCAAATAATAATCTACCTCTCAAAACACACTGACAAAGCACCATTAAATCTTTAGTTTTTCCACTTGCCCCATCAAAAGGTTTGACTAAATCTTGTTTTTAAATTACTACACCTAGTTTTACATCTCAGAATGTTGTTTAAGCTTATCTGACACCAATCTGATACAAAATACTGTAAATGACAACAATGATGCAAGACGTGTTGCCGATTCATGTTTTTTGTCTACGTGTACCTCAGAATTTAGGAGATTACGATCCAAAATTCACTTTCAATAAAAGTAACCAAAGTCACCTGTTAAAAAAGAGTCGAGCAACTCTCTGGTGATTTCTGTAAACTTGCTCTCCAGTTTCTGGATGAAGACAAACTTTTCAGGCGCTGAGCTCAACGATTTGTAGATGTGCTGAAGTAGCTTCACCGCCCAGCTCATGGAATAGCCGTCCTTCTCGCACACCTGAAGGCGAGAAATTGGAAAATAAAAAGAAATATGATCAAATGCCCTGCTTTGTGTATAAAGATTTGGTTAACTGTCAGGCTGTTTTGTACATTTGTCAGCCATGTGTTGAATCTAAATCAGTTTAACTGGACATGTGCATACTGTAAATGATGGTGTATTGAGCTGCTGTCTGTCTCGACTACACCATTGTGTAAAAAAAAAAAAAAAAGTTTATTTTGATTGTTTTATCTCCTGGTTAAATAAACAGTTTCCAAAATAGACCAAATTCAACACAAGGTTCTTCAGGTCTTTTGTGCAAAAAGAAACAAAGGCTTAATAATTATTATAAATGTTATTTAGCCGAACAAAACATCCAGCTAATGTAAATGTCACTTTAAAATTAAGTGACTTTATGAGAATAAAGTATTTTTTTTTACCAGAATGATGTAGATGAGGAGTTCTGAGATCTCTGTGAATCGACCATTGACAGCCTTGCTGGTCAGAATAGTAAAGCAAGTTCTGCTGCCGCACAGCACCAAGAGCCGGGCCACATTTTCCACATGCCATGGTTGAGGAATGGCTGCAGGTGAACATGAACACAGAACCACTATGAGCTACGTTTACCTTTGAAATACAGACACAAATGAAAATGATTTAATTAGCAGTTTGTGACAGCAGTGATAAGATTTCACCTAAACGTGTTTAAACTTTCAGGGCATTTAACCAAATGGGTTTCTGTAAATAATGTTGGTCTCTTTGAAGATGTGACATAAAAACATAAAGACCGCTCATATAAATATAGCCCTGTCACAATAACAAATTTTGCATGGCGATTAATTGTCTCCGAAATTATTGTGATAAACGGTAATATTGTTTGAAATTTAACAATAATTAATTGTCAAATTTTAAAAGAAATGTTGATTTGTTTGGAGTGTAGTATATTTTTGACCACCTGATGGCAGTATAAGACAGTTTGAACCAAAGGATGGATTGTTGAGCAGTGTCTCTTTAAGAAAAACAGGAAGGAGGGCTCTTGATGTGACATGATGGACTGACATGGTGACATGGCGGGCGCTCGGTGATTTGAGCTCTTTAGCGTAGCATTTTTCACACAAAGCTTTTAATAAAAAAGTCATTAAACAAGTTCTCACCTACTTTTTGCAGAGGAAAAACAACTTTTTACACAAAGGCACGGGTTTCAACCGTGAATTTTGGCACTTGGACAAGACGGAGGTTTATTCCAGAGGTCAGTTTAGCTCGTAGCTTAGCTTCTCAGCTTAGCTGCTTTTATCGATCCCAAAACACAATTTTGGACGGTTAAACTGATTCTAAAGAGAAAGGGAGGGTCAGTGAAGAGCACCGGAGTTGAGCTTTATGTCATCCAGTGTCTTCAGTAGAAAGAGAGACACAGAGAAACGATAAAGCCGATAAATGAAAATGAGGTTGATAATTTTCATCATGCGATTCACTGATTTATTGTTTATCACGACAGGCTTATTATATATAAAAAAAAATATATATACCAGTAAATACCCTGATGCATGCTCAATGGGGTATATACCAGTAAGCTCTTCCAAGATTGCCAGCATCGAGTCTGTGGTCCAGCCTTTGACTTCTAGTTCACCAAACAGGATGTGGATGCCGCCGGCCAGGTCCCGCAGAGCATCGTGTGGTAGAACCATATCGACCAGGTTCTGCCAGCTGAGGAAACCTGAACAGAAAAAAAGCACCTGAATCCATCACCAACCATATTACTTTGTCCTCTGATTTAAAAAAGGAAACAATTTGAACACTGAGGAGTCCAAACTATGCAACTCTAGCTCTATAGATGATGAAGAAAATGTAACCACTGGTTATTCAAGACATCACTACGTTGTATGTTTAGCTTGTTTTGCAACATTTCAAAACACTCGGACATCCATAAAGCAGCCTAACAGACATTATACCTGCTCATTTTTCAGTCATTACTACTCTTTATAAAAGTTATTTAACCTTCAGGCAGCAGAGGTCCATAAAGGATGAGCAGGAGGTGAGCCTGACTGAATATGGGCCAGGGCTTCAAGAGCTGCACGAGCCAGAACTGACAATTTGGCTGGTTCAGCCACGGGTCCAAAAGAACCTGGCGGCAGAAGAGACGAAGCTCCTTCTCCTGGTTACTCTTCAACCCTGGGGACAAACATATTTACACATTTTCTCAGTCTCTGAGGGGTCAACTGAGTTTGCAAATGAAAGAGCTGAAGTCTTAAAGATGCTGTCAAACTGTGCCCTACTCTTATGACTCCGGTATTAGCTTTGTTTTCTTTTTCATGCTCCAGATTTTAAACCACATTTTCTTCATTGATTATGTGACATACAAGCTCTGCAATACAGAGACTAATTAAAAGAAGTTATTTGTGCTTATTTACTCTAAATTAATCAGTTCTCAGCTTTGATAAATCCAAACGGGCACCTGGTTTTGTCTTGAGTACAGCCTCAGTCTTTTGCATGAGGTTTGTGAGTTCGCACAAATAGTTGAACACTCGGTGACACTCCAGCTCATCCCAGCCTGCGATCAGAGTCTGTAAAGCAATCGTTAAATAATCTCGTCTTTACTGACTCAGTTCAAATATTTCCCAAGTTACAACTCAAAATAAAACAGTAAAACAAGATCAAATCTGTAGTCAACCTAATATAGTCACAGCTTCAACCTGGACATCTTGTAATTAATGCCATTTGAATAACGCACACATTTTATGTCACTTTTATGAGCTGGAAGAACAGGGTGTGTGTTTGTCACTAGAAACAAGTGCAACCTTAATATGAAGGCCTCACCTCAAGAAAGACACCAAATCTGGAGAAACCGATGCAGCCTGATGAAGAGCATTGCTCCAACATGTAGCAGGGAATCTGTCACAAACTTGGATTTTACTTTGAGAGTTACCAATAAATTAATGACGCTTGTTTTTGAACACCAAACACTAATAGAACAAATAATTACTCCTTTTGTTTTTAATGTATCCTTAAATGAAGCTGTCTTTTTGTGTCCTCTGTCTGAACTAAAATAAAGAAGCAAAACAATTCAATAATGGCAACTTTGTTCTTAAATGCCCTCACCTGTGAAAACTTGCTAAAAATGAACTTTAACCTTTCCTTTGTGGGGAGCAACAGGGTACACCTCTTGAACAGCAATCCTGAGATGCCAAACACAAAAGCACATTCTAAGATCATGATGAATTAAAAATGGTCTGAGGAGAGAACAGTCCGATCAGCCATGAGCAAAAAGAAAATGCGAGAAACAGATTGAAGTACCCAGTTGTCTGTAGTACACAGCAGTGGATCTCTGTTCAAGACTTATGGAGCAGTGAAAGCTTTGGATGATTGTTTTATTCTTCCAGGCGAGGGAGGAGATGTAGTTCACGACATAACTGGTGATTTCCTTTGACACCATGCTGAACACGCTCATGTCCAACACTGAAAGACACAGAAAAAGGCCCAGATTCATCAAAGAACTGAGCTTCTCTCTGTCCAGTTGGCCTACATTTAAATGCATTTAGAGGAAGACCCACACTGCCAGGGTAAAACGTGTCTAATAAGACTAGAGCGTTATGTAATATGATTTACAACCTTCCAGAAGGATCCATTGTTGTCCTTTTTAATTTATAAGTAAAAATAGGAGGAGGCAGTGACGATGAATGAAGCCCAAAATGTCACGACTCTGAAACGTCATCATAAATGTGATCCCTCCATCACACAGGGAGATAGCGTCCATGCAGCTTTAAAGAAGTTTATGTTCGTCATCTGTTGAGACTTGCAATGTTTTTTCTCTTTCCCTGTCACTTTTGTTGCCGATGTGTTTGAGGTGGATCATTATAGTTAGATTGTCTAGGGGCAATACATTACGTCTGCTGATGCTAAAAGACAGCAAACTGCTCACAGCTGTTGGTTATGATGGGTGTGTTTGAGCAGTTTTGTTAAAACCACTTTTTTTTACACCTGGACATGTTTTCTGTTGGAGGAGAGTTGTTGGTGAGCACCACTCATGACAGAATAAAACATGGCAATGATCAGTAACAGACTTTAAAAAACTAGTTCACATCTGCTTTGCTACTTTTAAAAAGTGTATCCCACCTAGAAGGCTGCTTGTCCTGAGCCTGGTTCTGCTGCAGGGGTGTCAAACAGTTACAAAAGAAGACCAAAATTAAAAATTTGGTCCAAGCCAAGGGCTAATTTCAGTTCATGCATCAACTAAAGTCGAACGTGACATCGTATCGGTGTTGCAGGTTCATCCATAAGAGTTTGAGCCATCTCATTCAATATTTTATATTGCGCTTTCCACATCAGAATTAAAGAGTTCTGAAAAATCCAACCTTTTATCTGGTTCCACGATTAGCTAGCTGTCATCAGAAGTCTGCACTAAAATAAACTTGTATTATAAAGTAAGCATAGCAAGAAAATATAAAAGTAATAAACAATACTTTTCATTTAAAATATCATCTTGGGGGCAGATAAGATGTTAATGATGGCCATATTTGGCCCACAGACCTTAAGTTTGACATGTGCTAGAGGCTTCTTCCTCTTGAGGGAGATTTCCTTTCCACTGTTGTTTTTGTGCTTGCTCAAGATGAGTCTGTGATGAAAGTCAAATCAGTCTGCTCCTCAGATAAATAATGGTAACTTGCTTTGTATCTATATGAATGTTTCTGTACAGTGCCCTAAGATGACTTCAATAAAATGAACTGAATTTATGAAATTAAAAATGAGGGTGAGGCTGCCCAGGTGGGCTGAGATGGAAGACAAAATAATGTGCATGCTCAAAAATGCAGTTTTGCAAGCAGAACACAAAAATAAGCTATGGTTTTCAAAACACGGCCTTGTATTCATAGTCATACCCAGATGCTCATACAAACTCATGTTCGGACTGCTGTTTAATTTTATATTATAGCATAGAGCCTTGTATACTGTTTCTCTTTATACTTTATATTTAGCTATTTTGAGGTGTAACTGGACCACCTCATGACAATAAAGTCACCTTGAACTTGAATTAAAACTAGATTAAGCAGCTCTAAAGGAAATAAATCCCATAATTTCTCGCATTCTCCCCAAAATATTGAAGGACTCTTTGTTTTCTATACCCTTACTGTTTTAGACCCTTTCATAATCCAGTATATATACAGTACATAAATACTGTTGTAGCTCAGTAACTTACCGGACAAGTGATCCAAGATCATGTCGATCACCTCAGCCGGGAGCCTGTTGAAGAAGCCGGGGACCGAGGCGCGCTGGCTGCGGTTCATGGCGGCTCTGACCCGCAGGGGGCTCTGGTGAATTTTCTTCAAACGCTGGGATTTACGTGTCCAAGACTTCCTGACCATTGTCTTTAGCTTAGCTGGACGCAGTAAAAGTTAAAATAAAGTTCTAGTTATAAATTAGCTGGCAGCAAAAAAACTGAGACTACCTGACTCTGTGCAGCTAGCTAAAGTTTGACAGTACTTTGGTGAAAAATATACAATTCAGCTTTAAGCTTCATGTTCCCACACTGTGAAATACTTTATTAACGAAATACTTAAGCTTACTTGGGCTTTTAACAATATCTTACCTTTACTGTTTAAAAAGTGGACAGAAAAAGAGGAAATGCTAATGCAGTCAGCTAGCTGTCAAGTGACGCTTCATCAAAGGCGCCAAAATGTCTCTTTCATTGAGAACATATTAAGGTATGGAAGCTCATAACTGCCACAATGAAGAAGAAGGAAAAAAAAAACTTCCAAGTAATAAATCAGCTCCTAATAAGTCTTGGCATGCCAAATGTGTCAGATGCTAAGTCATAATTAAGAGATGTAGTTAAAAATATGACTCAGCATCTAAAAAAAAAAAAAATACTGTACGAGTTAGATTTTTTTAAATATATGGCAGCATAATAAAAAGATGAAATTGTATTTCATAATCAAAACTTGGAATCTGAGAAAAATCGCTTAGTTTGGTCATGATCATAATTGGTGTTTTAAAATATCTTAGCATATAACCAAAAATTATGACTCAAAATTTCAGAATTATGAGCTTATGTCATAATTATGGGATGCTAAATCATACATATAAGACACTATGTCATTTCATTGTCATGAGTTACAGTTTTAAAAAT
>JARVGS010000321.1:13911559-13922846 GCA_031762315.1 Hypsolebias antenori | reverse complement strand
CATTATAAAACAATGTAAAATACTAAAAGCAGGAACATGTCTGTGTTGATTTATGCCAAGAACTTAGCAGATGTAAACCTATTTAATATTTTATTTAATTCATTTATTCATTCATTTAAGAGATGAAATAAAACAAATTAATTAAAAAGAAAACATTGAATGAAAGGCGTGCAGAAAGAAGAAAAAAAATTCTCATATCACCTCCTTATAATAAAAATTGAAACAGTCCAGCCCTTGGCTTGTAGCAAATTTGTTTTTTTGGCCCTCGGTGTATTTGACTTTGACGCCCCTGCTCTAGAGTGTGGGGGTGAGTTTGTTTTGCATAATAATGGGGCTCAAATCATAAGTGACGCCCACCTTATGGGGACTTCCTGTACGGGTCACAATTTTTGAGCACGGACATGATTTTACAAATAAATTAAGTTATTTTTAGTTTTAAATGAATGACTTTAGTTGGGTGATATGTGAAGGATAAAGAGATAGTGAATGCATTTAGTCAACAAAGTGTCCACACAGGCAAATAAAATAGACATATTTGTTTGGGGAGGGGATTTCAGTGTCCTACGTGTGTGTGTTAATACCCAAAACCATGACAGCGACAAGTCAAGCACAACAGAAAACACTCTTTTTAGGCGATTTTCACGGTCTCGTCGGTCATCATTAATTAAAGAGACACATTATTTATTAACTAATCAATTAATAATTCATTCATTAACAAGACAGAGTGAGTCCAGTAGCACAGCAAAACCTAATTACAATACACAGCAGAGTCGCAGCACACTCTTTTCCTTGATGATAGATGAATAGTGGAGAGTCAGTTTGTGTACTTGAAAGGCTTTCACTTAAAAGCAGGTTATTAGATGCTAAAATAATCTGCTTTTCCATTTCCCCTTTTAGTTTTTGAGTATAGCTTAAGGGTATAAAGATGTAGAGTACTGATGTTCCTCCATTAATATGTTTTGATGCTGCTGGGAGGGAACTACAAATTGCTCAGGCTTGCAGCTTTTTCCTGTTCTTTTTGTTTCTTTCCTGTGTGCTTACCTTGACACATCACCGAATTTTAATGACATTCTCAAGCTCATGAGCATTTTAGAGCTCCAACTGGAGTCTTACATTGGCAGCTACATGTTGTTTTAAGTGACATAATGATCAAAATAGCAATTTATTGATTTTGAAGTTCTGTGGTTATTGAGTGTTTCTTAATAATAACATTTTATAAAGATTTGTGAACATCAATTTTACTATTTCTTACTGTTTTTGTGAAGGGGAAAAACATTCCTCTTAGTGCATCTAGTTACCAGTGTTTTACTGAAAAATGTTGGAAATATTAAAATAATTTGACAAGTAATGCACAAGGTTACATCTGACAATTGTTATAAAAGACACGACCTAATCAGAGAAGGACATTGTTTTTTAAAGGATTTCTTGAACGTTGAGGAATGCAAAAAATGGTTTTGAGATATTGCTTAACTAAAAAAGTGCAAAAGTCAGTGACTATAAATGACCAATAGCATTAATCTAAGTTATTGCACGATAGGTTTGATTGTGTGCATAATGGAGTATGTTACAATCTATTTTATTCTTTATTCTCAAATTTACAAAAATGTCTTTAAAGCACCTTTCTGATTAAATTAAATCATGCACAAAGTACCTGAGTCTGAATAGAGAAGCAATGCAATTTACTACTTATGTCATCCTTTTCTCTTTTGACAGGGAAGACAAGATTCACAATAACTTTTTATTTTAGCTGCTTTTTTTTCCTTCCCGTCCTCTGGTGAAGCGTGTTTTTCCTGTGCTCCACCCCGCTTCCCTCGCTCTGGACTATGCTACGACTTCCCTTTAAAATTCAGTTACTTCACCAGCTATATGTCCATGTATCACATCTACTTATGTTGCTACGCTGTGGTAGGTTTTTTTTTTATGCCTCAAACCATGCCCTGTCTAGGACATGGTGTGAGAGATTTTTTTTATACCGTCTCTTCTCGTGTTTTCCTTCCCCTTTCTCGTCTAAGCAAACTATTATTCTGAATAAGAATAAGAGGGCCGCACTTTTATAGTAGCAGCTTCGTACACTCCGCCCATCTTTCGGACGACTGTACGTACATGTTCTCGCTGTACCTCGGTGCAATGATAATAAAGTTTATTCTTATTCTGATTCTAATAATGAAAACAAATGTCCCTTTTTTAAATTAACTTCTCCGTGTGCTTATCTTTTTTTCAGATTTAAATGAAAAATGAAAAGATAATATGTTCCTCCCAGATATTTGTATAACCTCTGCTGACTGGGGTCAGACTAACCTGTGACACTCCTCCCATTGTAGCATTTTTACGTTTATTCACTTGTTGTATACTATAACAGTTTAATGAAAACACTTGTGAGATCACTGAAAGTGGTAGAAAAACTGAGCACAAACAAGTGCCTCGTATTTTTAGTAATAAATTTCAGTTAGGATTCGTGTCTCTCTACGTTTTGTACAGGAAGCAGCAGAGAAATAATTAGATTGCTGACTCTGAATGGGAAAAGATAATTAAATCTTTCATGAGCTAACCTATTTACCAATTCATTGCCCCTGTTAGGATTTGAGCACCCTCCATGAATGTTTAGGAATGGACGATTTAGAATTGAAGAATGGAATAAAAGATTAAAATGTATTTTTCTCCTTAAAAATAAATGCAAAGATTGTTTTATCTTGTGTATTTACTTATTTGCTGCAGGTGGATAAACTGCATGAACACCATATGTTTTTTTTTCTTATTTGTTTTTTGCTGAAAACATCAGGTTTGCACAAATTCTTAGTATTTTTGCATTTTGTGGTAAAACATTTCGTTTGTTCTGCAGCAAAGCACTTTCTGTATCTTACTGTGTGTTGGTATTCATACAAATGTTAAGTGCCTTGTCTATCACTGTAAGGTTGGCGTTTACTTTGGAGCAGTGAGAGTGGAGATCTAAATGGATAAAGCCCTGAAGACTGTCATGAAACAGTGAAAAAAACATAGTTCAGAAAAAAGAGGGAAACTGCTGTTTCAAAAGGCTTGTCTGCTCTAGATCCAAGTGTTGACCTAGAATGAATTATGACGCTGGTCTTTCTCTAACAGGCGTAGCCTATATACAGTATAGTTTTTATTTTGAGAAACAGAAAATTGAAAAAAAAAATGTATTTGAAGCCTTTAAGTTTATACAGCATTTCTTTATGTCAGGCCTTTTTAGATGCACTTCAGCTCTAAAAAAGTGTAAAAGTATTATGCAACATAGTATCACAGAAACAAGAATTCAAACTAGCATAAAGGAACATTTATTAATTTACAAATAAACCTAAAATTTTAGCATTTTAAACAATAGTTTTATGATTATATTAAGTCTTGGTTTTGTCGTAACATAAACAATGAGTGTCAAACTCACTTACAAAAGGGGTCCAAAATTAAGACCTTTTTTCAAACTACGGCTGGTTTCAGAATCTACATTAACTCAAGTCAGATACCAACATCTTTTATTGGATGCAGGTTCCTCAACAATAGTTTGATTGGTCTCATTTGACATTCTTTGTTGCACTTTTGACATCATAATCAAAGATTACTGAAAAATAAAAGTGATACAAGTATTTTACATTTAAAATAACAACTTGGGGCCTGA
Organism: Hypsolebias antenori; assembly: GCA_031762315.1. Classification (NCBI taxonomy): domain Eukaryota; kingdom Metazoa; phylum Chordata; class Actinopteri; order Cyprinodontiformes; family Rivulidae; genus Hypsolebias; species Hypsolebias antenori. The sequence continues at coordinate 13,919,215 of JARVGS010000321.1, read as the reverse complement.
TAAGACGTCATCGGGGCCATATTTGGCCCTTGGGCCTTGAGTTTGATCATGTTGAATTTTAGAAATAAAATAAAAAAAGTTTTATGACGGTGATAGCCAATTGGATTATGACATCATTTACTGTGTCATTAATTACTGAACTGCAGCTGAAAATGACCAAATATAGCAAACAAAAAATGTTGCAATCAAAAATTTCAATACATATATATTTCCCAAATTCTAATCTAATTAACTGAGCTTCAGTTTGGGGTCCTTGTCCTCTCAAACACAACATTTAGCTCCACACTTGAAAAAAAAAAAAGGCAATTTTGTCACTTGTCACTTTCTCTAGAACATTTTACATGCAGGTCTTCTCTTAAACTAATCAAATCAATCTATGCCACATAACTGAGAAGACATAAATACAATAAAAATGCTCTCAGATGGACAAAAACGTAAATCTTGAAACATTGCTTTTCTGGGTATGTCCAGCTGCTGCTTTGAATGACATCAGCAGAGCTGTTGTAAAGTTACTCTTTTTATCTAAATTAAATGGGTTCTTTGAGAGAGGCGGAAAGGCAATTTGTCTCTTCCAAACAAGCTGAAGATAAATTGGAGATCAATACTGATATTTTTGGTCCGCAAACTGCTCTTCTAATATATTATTGATGTCTGGGTCCCGCTGGATTAAATTTGGGCTGCACACAACAGTTCTGATCCACACACACACACACACACACACACACACACACACACACACACACACACACACACACACACACATAGAAAATGTTCAAATGGAAGAATATAAGAATTATTTTGGAAATGCACTATTACAGCAAGAAAATGGAGAAAAACGTGTTAAGAGACCTGCCAGAATGAGTAATGGGAAAGGTTGCAGAGTGTGACTCAAAAAGCCCATCAGAGCCAGTGCTTTCTCTTGTTAACCAGATGGACCATCCGAAAAAAATGCTCGCTAGGAGCTGTGAAGTAAGATAGAGGAGGAATGAAACAATGTTGCTAATAAGCTAGCAGAATGAGGATTGATTTACTGCAGTAGAACTGAGTTCAACTGAGTCATTTGTGCCATGAAAACAATTAACTACAAAATAAATTAAAATATGATTAACAGTTTGAAGCCCTTGTGGATGGCCAATCATTAATATTTATGGGTACCAGTTTGATAGTAACACAAAACGCAAGTCAGTCAGATTAAGACCTTTAAGTTTAGCTAATGCTAAATTATTAGCTCATGCTAGCTAGTTAGTTCCTTTATTAGCACTGTGGATCTCTCAAGTCTATTTATTTGTTATTCCACTAGAAATAGCTTGAAATCAAACTTATCAAAGTAAAAGCAAATGCATTAAAAAGAAATGCTTGCGAAGATGCTACACTATTTGAATGCACAGAATGCAGAGAAATTGAATTGAATTGAGTTCAGTTTATTTATTTAGTGCCAAGTCACAACAAAAGTTGTCTCAGGGCACTGTACAAAAACATTCACATACATAAAAAATACCAATTAGAAGAGTTATCTAGTAAGGAAGCCAGTAGATTGTGTTGAATCACAATTTAAGTCCATTGTTTTCTCCTTAATACTAAGAAAAAGAAAGAAAATCTGAATAATGCCTACTACTGTTATTTGCTTATACCTTGCAAAATCACACAAATGCATGCATGTATACAGTTATATGTTTGTGTCCTTATGGTGTACATATGTCAAATACACGGTCCAGTACCACTATATTTTAACTGGACTTCAAACGAACAATTAAAGATTTCTGATTCTAATAGCAATTAGCCTGTTTACTGGAAATAACCAATGTCAAATCCTAATTGTTTTCTGAGTTGCAACTGCGACACCGTAAAATTGAATTTACCTCAGATCATGTCATGAATCGTCTATTTCTAGCTATTTTAGTTATTAATCTAGTTATTATTATTCCCTTCAATAAGCTAATATGAATCAAATAAGACATGTTTAGACAAACATTATATAAACAAGATCATTTCTAATTTGAAAAACATGTAATTGGTAAGTTGTGTCATCTGATGGATTCTTTTCTGGCTGGATTATTGAGCATACATCAGGACATTATGTAATTGGCTGTTTACAGCATTTTACCACAGTATTGAGTTGGCTGACATGTAATGAGATTGTTGTACTTTCAAGTATTATCAAAAAAAGTTCAATAAAAACAACTGGACTTTATTTGTAACAAGACGTTTCGCTCTTCATCCGATGAGCTTTCTCAATTCAAATTGAGAAATTGAATTGAGAAAGCTCATAGGATGAAGAACAAAACGTCTTCTGTTACAAATAAAGTCCAGTTGTTTTTATTGAACGTTTTTTATTTTATTTTATCATGTCCTGGATGACTGAGAATCTTCACCAGCATACTTTCAAGTATTCAACAACTTTGGTCAACATTGACCATTGGCATTATGCTGTACTATGCTGGTTTTTGGCACAGCCTAAAATTTGCTCTCCCTTCTGTTTTTATTGTTTTTATTGATCTTAATGTTTTAACTGTTTTATTCTTTTGAGTGTTTAAATGTTCTGGATTTTCACGTTTACAGCACTTTGTTGCAGCTGTGGTTGCTTTAAAGGACTTTATAAATAAATTATTATTATTATTATTATTATTGTTATTATTATAAAAAGATGAATGACTTAATTAGAAATATGCAGCTGCAGCACCCTCTACTGGGTGGATCATGTAGGTTTCTGTATTGGCTTCATTTGTCAGACCTGCAGGATGTCTAAATGGGATTTCTCTGCCTTTACTTGTGACTTCATACATATAGTTGATGTCACTGTGCAGATAAACTGCACACTGCAATGTGTATATCATAAAAAGTTTCACTGTAGAAATAATTAATTTAACCATGTACAAAGTTGGAGTAAACCCAGAATATATTCCTTTCTAAGACCACATTGTATGAGGAGAGCTCTCCTTTTTGTAGCTGTTTTTTTTTTTTCTTAAGTTTTTGTTTCTAGTTCCCGCAGACACAGTTGCATTGTCAGCTTATCCAGGACTACTTATAAAACAAACTAATTGCTGTTCCTCTGCTCATTCACTATAATTGGTTCTCAGTATACTGTACATTCTTTATAACTCAGTGTAAGAAATGTATTGTAGAATTCAACGGTTAATTTCAGACCATACAGTGAATTTTTCACGCAAAAAAAAAAAAAAGGTATGTAATGAATCATCAGTTTTTAACTAATAATCCATTTTAACTTTTAACTTCCCTCGTTCAGTCACATCTATTTGCAGCACCTTGAAACATTAATTCTCTTAATGGAGTTCTTTCCATTCAGTCCAGTTTTCTGACAATGTCCGATGTTGCTGAATAGAGAAAGAGTGGTTCTCCAGGTCTTAATAAACACAGCGTAAGTTGTGCTACAGAGGCATGGCTTTTCTCATGAGCTGTCTATCGAATAGGTGTTCACTATGAAAATATAAGCCTGCACATTATGGTCAAGTCCAGCTTTTCTCTATTTACTGTAATGAACAAAACAAAAAGCTGCAGAGCAACACTTCTTAGACATGGAGTTTTAAGAATGTGACAGTACACCTGCAGCAGCAGCAACAAAAGTGTTAATGGTGACAAATGATGTTTTTTTTTTATCTTTAAAAAAAAAAGTCAAAACAGTTATTTAATAAATGGACTAAAGGAAAATTCTGCAATTGTAAATATGCACACAGTAGTTACAAAGTACAAAGGTCTTTAGTTGCCATTTGTGCACAGACCAACAGTCCAGGCACATTGGAATTGTTGTGCAGAGCTCTCAAAGTCACAGTCAAAACACTGAAACAACACTAAATAAAAATAAAAATTAACAAATGGTATCTAATTACACTGTGCAGAAAGTAAACCATGTCACATGACAAGTGAAGTTAGGTAGTGTGGGCTTATTATTATTGCACATAGTTTTGTTTTGCCACCAGTCTGACTAAGAACTATTTAAAAAATAAAAATAAAAAACTTGTACTGGAGATTGTCTAATTACACTGGACAATGTTCATTAGCCTGTAATCACTTTGCATTATTTTTAGTTTAAAATTACAAATTGCAGGATGGTCTGATTTGTTAAATTTTACAAAGCCACATCACTTTTGTCAAAACCTTGTCAGGAAAAAAATGCTGTTTGCTACAGACACAGAAAAGTTGTTTGCTAGAAACACATTTTTAGTTTTTTTTTTTGTTTGTTTGTTTGTTTTGTCATTTAATTTGGCAGTGCAACTATGCAGCATTTTAGAAACCAATTATAATAATAAAAATACTGTCAATTAAAATAATGATATCAGCACTGATACAGCTATTTCTTTTAATGATGAACAATAGAAACATTGGTTATATGTAGTGATCGTATTTTCTTGGAACATTAACAGTTTAATTGTTTTACAAAAAGCATCAATGAAAACCCCCCACAAAGTGTTAATAATGGCTCTGTTGTTTTGTTGGGAATTGTGAGTTAGTCTACCATCATACAGACTGTGTTGTTGCAGTGCGTTGGTTGTGTATGTGCTATAGAGCCGGTCCAAGCTGAGGGCCGGCCAGCCCTTCCATTAGCTTTGATTAAAATGAAAGTTTGCGGATAAAATATATCCAATAAAGGTTAGGAGACTCAGTCAAAGCCCCTCCCACAGATACCATAGAGACCAGTGGGTGCAGGCCACAGCTGCATCAAACTGCTGATAAATGACAAGTAGCAAAACAGAGCAAAAAAGATGGAGAGAAAAGAAACACAAGAGGAAGAGGAGGCAGTATTTCAGTCACACTTAGCAAGCTGCTGTCACCGGTGAATCCAGATACCCCATCACTCTCAGAGCCGTCAGCCGCTCTGCTATTGCTCTGCTGCTGCTAATGAAATCAACACTGACCGGCTGTACGTGCGTGTGGACATGATTTGTTGTTTATTTTTTTAAAGGATCATGAATGTGCATGAAACTGAGCTGACATTTCAGGGCTTCCTCAACAGGCTGAATAAATGTGATTGTTAGCTCCCATGGCGACTATGCAACCAATTACTGTAATGTATGCCCTACTGATAATGAAAGATTGCATTCTCGCTAATGGTCTCAGTGTGATTACAGTTCTGTGAAGACTAGAGCGTTTGACTGTACACGTACTATCTGTGGCCAAGACAGAAAATATTCAAGATGGAAAGCTCAACAGGTTGCAAATTCTTGAAAAAATTACGAGAAACACTCCTCACTTATCCTGACAACAGTTCCCACCTGCCTGAAGATTGCAACCATCATCTCAGTCCCAAAGTGCTCTACAGAGACTGAGCTGAATGACTACCAGCCAATAGCCCTCACCCCGATAGTCGCTAAATGCTTCGAAAAACTGGTCATGACCCATATCAAAGCAACCATCAACATCAATGAGGACCCTCACCAGTACGCATACCGCGAGAATTGATCTACAGAAGATGCCATCTCCTCTGTGGTCCACACTGCTCTCAGCCACTTGGAGCAGAAGGACTCCTACGTATACGCATACGTCCGTATGCTCTTTGTGGACTTCACGTCTGCCTTCAATACTTTGATCCCCCAAACCCTGATGGACAAACTACTCATTCTAGGACTAAGCCCCTCCATTTGCAACTGGATCCTAGACTTCTTAACCAACAGACCGCAGTCTGTGAGGATCCACAACTTCTCCTCCACCATAACCCTCAGCACTGGCTCCCCTCAGGGCTGTGTGCTGAGCCCTCTCCTGTTCACTCTGCTCACATACTGTGCACCTACCCATCCAGGCTGTCATTTTGTAAAGTTTGCAGATGATACAGCGGTGCAAGAAGAAAAACCTTCACATCAATGTGAAGAAGGCAAAGGAGATGGTCATGGACTTCAGAAGGAACAAACACAATGTTTACACAATTTCGTTCCACCCACATGTACCATGTGCGAATGACAAAGAAACTTTAATCTTGAATCTTGAGAGCTCAGTGCTACGCAGGTGGAACAAGAACATGACCTTTCTTTATAGCTTAAAAATGACGTATATGAATAATTAAATTTGTGGTAAAATAAAATATTAGTTGCTCCTTGCAGTCTATACTGAATGTGTGTCCATCCGTTAGAGCCAACAATATGTGTATTAAAAACTATGCTTCAACATGAACCCCTCCAGCTAATGTTTGTGCTAACATGTGGCATTGGAAGTTAGTGAAGGAAATGGATCTACAGCGTTTATACAGGATGTGAAAATTCTGTTGTAAGCATGTTGAAGTAAAGAGTGGCAAGGGGAGGAGGAAGAGAGGGAAAGGACTGCAATCAAGGCCTGGTGCTGGTGTTTGTGCAAAGGATGCAGGTTTTGCCCATCCTCCTTGATGAAGTGTTCTTCTCCTGCTGAGCCACCAAACTACCGTATTTATGCAGCAACACAGAATGCCCATGAGCACGGAAGAGAACTGCTACACTTCCCTTTTCAACTGTCTATGTCCCTCAGCTCACACAGCTCAGCAGACGCTGTGCACAAAACTGAGTTTGCTGACAAAATATTGACAGATGAATAAAAAGTAAAAAATAAAAAAAGTTTAATAAAATAAAAAAAAAATCCATCCATTATCTTTTATCCATTTTGGGTCACAGGGGTCGCCAGTGCCCGTGTCCAGCAATCACTGTGTGAGGGGCGGAATAAAAAATTCAATGTTTACAAAATTACCAGATATAATTATTGACATTTTATGGTGGTGCAGGGTCTTCACTTTCAAAACGTGAGGATTAACCTGAGAGTGGGCCTCATCAAAGGTCAACTATGATGTGTGTGTTCATCAGATCAGAGGCGTAGCGGACAGTGTGCAACTCTGACATCATAAATAATACAGTAGCATCCCTAAGATCACTAGTGTATGAGCAAACACTCTCGCAGGTGGCAGAAAATCAATGTAAAAAGCACATTTGACAAAGTCTCCTCTAGAAATAATTTATCTTTTTATGACATTATCTTTACGAAGCCTGAAAAAAAGCAAGAATTAAAATAAAATTTCACTTTATTTATGACAAACCCTGATTAGTGGGTAAGTTGGTTGGTTGGTTGATTAGTGAATTGGTGGATTAGTTGGTTGTTGCTGGATTGAGTGATTGTATTTTGATGGTATTTGGGGTGGCGCAGTGGCACAGTTGGTAGAAGTGCTGCCTCAGAGAGAAAGTCACTGGATCAAATCCCAGTTGGGAGCCTTTCTGGGTGGAGTTTGCATGTTCTGCCCATGCATGTGTGGGTTTTCTCCAAGCACTCTGGTTCCCCCCCACAAACCAAAAACATACATGTTGATAATTAACTCTAGACTGTCCCTAGGTGTAATAAGAATAATAATATTTTTTTCATAAAGCCCTTTAAAACAGCCACAGCTGCAGCAAAGAGCTGTACATATAAAATCAACAACATTTAAACACATGAAAAATAAAACAGTTGTTAAAACATTAAGATAAATAAAAACAATAAAAACAGTGCAGAACAAATTCAGTCTGTGCTAAAAGCCAGTGAGTAAACATGTCTTGTTAAAAGAGTTTTAGAAATGGACGGTGAAGGAGCTCATCTGATGGGAAGAGGGAGATCGTTCCACAGTCTTGGAGCAGAAACAGAAAAAGCTCTGTCCCCTCTGAGCCTCCGTTTGGATCTCGGCACCTCCAGGAGCAGCTGATCAGCTGATCTGAG
>JARVGS010000321.1:13893205-13906295 GCA_031762315.1 Hypsolebias antenori | reverse complement strand
GGTATGGTATGGTATGGTATGGTATGGTATGGTATGGTATGGTATGGTATGGTATGGTATGGTATGGTATGGTATATTGATTATGATGTCAAACGTGCAACAGAGAATGCCAAATGAGACCAATCAAACTTGTTCAAGAACCTGCAACCAAGAAAATATGTTGTCTGACTTGAGTTAATGTAGATTCTGAAACTGGCCCTTAAGGTTTTAATTTTGGCCCCGTTTTGTAAGTGAGTTTGACACCCCTGCTAGATTGTCTTCCTGGCAGGATTTGTCTATGAATATGCTATTTTACTAATTATCTTGTGATTTTTTTTTTAGAACATGAATGTACAGAGACTATCATGTGCAGTATATTGCCACAATTCACATCTGTAAGAAGAAGAAAAAAAAATGCTATCACAGATGACTAGTCTGAAATTACAAGCACTACAACAAAGTTCATGATCAAACATCCAGGTATCAAATCCAATAATGCTCAGTCATATCATCTGGACAGTTAATTTTTTTGTAGAGATGTTTTGCCCTCTATCTGGAGGGCTTCATCAATCTTGAACCACTTTGGCTGTAGCTGCCTGCCTGGGCGGAGTCGACGGGGGACAGTACAGCCCCCAGAAACCATCTGATCTCCAGTAAACTGGTTGGTCCACTTAAGGAATTTACTGCTTGGTGGGGAAATAGTTTACTCCTCAGTCTGATGAAGCCCTACGGAGGGTGAAACATTTCTACAAAAAAGAAACTGTTCAGATGACCTGACTATACAAACACTACTTTTTAAAAATTTATTTATTAAAACCTCATTTGCAATTTGAGACATTATCTACAAAAAGTACCATTCCCTCAAGTTCAGAAATCACAATTTGTCCTTTCCTCGCATTCTCATAAGTGAACTTTAGAGATCAAGAAATTAATATTCAAGAAAAGAGAGTTGTCATACTGAATTTAATTAGAAAAGTTTGAGGACTGTGAACTGTAATAACCAGCTCATGGGCATTTTTCAGTCTAACAGCAGCATATTCATACATGTTGTTATTCCATGTCCTGAAGTTAAAACCATGTTTCCATATGTTAAAACTGTCTGTTACTTTGTGCAATTTTTGTGTTAATGTCTTTATTTCATTGAGTTTATAGGTGGGACACAACGAAGCGAAGCATTTAGTAAAAAATGTTGCCAAATAATTAGGTTAGGGCATTTTATACTAGAAACTTTTAGATAAATCCCTGAAAGGAAAAGCTTTTCTGCCTTTGCGGACAACGTTGTAGTGGAGCACGTGACCTGATTTACCGTTGACGAATGCGGAAGTAGGTTGCTGCGTTAGCCTGTTAGCTCACAACCAAAACAGAGGAAATGTCCTCGTTTTAGGACTGCATAATATTTAATATAATCCTGAATATTAAACGAAATATTTTCATCGGCTGAATTTCTCCCTCAGAGTGACAGAAGAAGCTGAAGAGTCGACAGTCAGAGATGGAGGTAAATGTCGGCTGTGGATGTGTTAGCTTCAGCTAACTTTATCTTACTTCTAACGCTTCTAACAGCCTCTTTTTCTGTATAAATGAAGCTGACAGCCGACTTTAACAAGCTATAATATCTCAATTCTGCAAATAAGTAGATGGATTAAGCTTATAATTATGTTTTATTCATAAAAATGCTTTATTGTTAGCCTTCACCCTGGAATTTATTTTCTATTTCAACTTCTAAGAACATTCTGGTAACTAGTTAATGTAAATGTTTCTATTTAAAATACTGTACTTGTCTAATTTTTATTTGTGCATTTCTTATTGTAAAGGGTTTGTAATAAAGCAAATAAAGACAGACTTGGGAAAAAAAAAGCTGCAAATAAAATGACAATACTTAATGGAAAGAGTTTACTTATTCATTTTATTATTATTATTTTTTATTATTTATTGAGCATGCATCAGGATATAATTTAATTTAGTTTGAATTACAAAATGCTTTTTTATTTTAATTTTAAAAAGGATCCTGGTGGTACTGCAACCGAGTGTGGGACTCCATCACAAGCAGGTGCCTCAAAATCAAAGGTACATTCTTTAACAATTATCCTTTTATTGTGCTTCAGTGATTACCAGCTGTCCTTCCTTTCTTGTTACAGCTCACATTTAAAGGGTTTCTTCATTTTGAAACAGTTAGTTGGTCATTTCAGCAGTTGTAGAAAACTTCAGGCAAATTCCTTGAGTGTCACTAATTAATCCACACATCATGTTAGTTGTTCAAGTCATTGTCACCTGTTGTACTGATCACACAGGATTTTTTTTGTGAAACTGGTTTTGAAACACCAGAAGAGAAGCACTAAAGCTGTAAAGTGTCAGAATTACCTCACAATAAAGTTTATAATGGCCCTTTACAAAACAGTATTGATGTTATTTTTAAAACATTACTTGATGTTAGTCAGCTTTTACATCAAAATACAATTTTGGCGGTGGATCTTTATTGTGCTTCACCTCTTATTTTCTTTATGCTGTTTTTTTTTTTATTTTTTTAGCTGGACACACTGTCCAAAGATGACCTTATCAAATTTGCCAAAAAGCAGATGGCTGTTATGCAGAAGACGAAGAGCAGATGTGCAGGTCTCTGCCAAACACTTCTTTTTTGTTATTATGTCTAAGTTTGTGGATGTGAACCAAAAGTGGACAAGTTTGTGACAATATTTGTCTTTTCAGACTTGGAAAAAGAAATTGAATCCCTCAAACAGCAATCACAAAACAACAACGCAAATTCAGATGATACCTCTTTGATGCAGGTTTGTTTTTAGAGTAGCATCACTTGTGTATCTGTTATAAAGTACTGTTTCATAGCTGCTGTTTTATATCGGGTTGCTGTGTAACAGGAGCTGACTGCAAGGATGGATGCCTTGCTTTTGGAGAAGGCAGAAACTCAACAAAGTCTTACTGTCTTGCGTAAAGACCTAGAAAAGACTAAGCAGCAAGCCAAGGTGAAATACAGCATGAATATAACATTTATTTATGTGCTGTAAACTGGATCCTAGACAGAATTTTTGAAGACTGGCAGGTAAAGTTGTTTTACTTTAATAAATGCCAGATTGTCCTATCTCTTGTTTTGTTCAGGAGGATCTAGCTGTGCTGCAAAGTCAGCATGAGAGAGTACTGGAGGACCAGCAAAAGAAGATCAAAACCCTTGAGTGCAGCATTGAGGAATCCAGAAGCAAACACCTGGAAGAAGTGGCTTATTTTCAGAAATTACTCAAAGAGCGAGAGGAGCGTGACAGAGAGAGGGAGAGCGAAAGGGAGAAAGAACGCAAATCAGATTATGACGATGCAAAAGAGAGAGCAGAAGCCGTCAGACGCTCCTTAGAAGCTCAGCTGGAAACTGTTAAAGTGGAGCTGAAGGCAACCCAAGAGAGGAATTCCCAAGAGATTGCTGAGTTGCAGGAGAACTACCAAAAGGAGTTGACTAAGGCCCAGCAGGATGTGGAGAACCTGAAGGAGGACCTGGCTCAGAAGAGTCAGCAGCATGAGGAGGAAGTGAGAGCTCTGGAGGAGGATTGGGAGATTGAAAGAGAGCGTCTGTTGTTGCTCACAGAGGAGCTAACTGAACAGCTTGCTCTCAAAGGTACAGAAGTTCAGCTACAGTCTTTCCTGTTTGAGATTTAATTTATAGTAAATTCTTTGTGTACACAACTTTGAATGGTAGCAAACATAATTATATCACAATTAACATCTATATATTTATTTATTTATTTTTCAGACAGCTACCTGCAAGATGTTCAAGAGGAAGACGAGGACTCTAATCGTTCAGGAATTGCCAAAATGCTGGAGCTGTCTGTATGCAGTCAGTCCGACACCAGTAATGGTGTTGGAGAGGAGGCTGAGATGAGCAGACTGAGGTCACCACTGGATGACCTTCAATCCCAGAACACCATGTTGCAGGATGAACTCACCCTGCTTAGCAATGTAAAGGGAGAGCTTGAGGCAGAGCTGGAGAGAATCAAAGAGGAGTTCCAGATGGAAAAAGAAGAACTGGAGTTCAAAATCAACGAGCTGCAGATGATTAGTCCTTCCATCGAATCTGTTGTGACCCTAAAAACTGATCAGGGAGAAATAAAACACCCGCTTGTTAATTCAGCCAATGACCCAAATACCCTGAATTTAGAAGAGCAGACGAAGCTGAACGAGGAACTAACAACTCGGTGTGAGGTTTTGATCAGAGAACGAGACTCCGCAGTAGCTGAGTGCCACCACATGAGAGGCATTCTTCAAAGTGTGGAGACTGAACTGGGCGAGAAGACCCAAAGTTTTGTTCAACAGTACAATGTCATGAAGGAACAGGGAGCTAGTACAGTGAGAGACCTCCGGGAAAAGATTGAGCAGCTCAGTCAAGAAAGAGACGAGCTGTTGGTGAGGATGACCGAGATTACAAAGGAGAAAAACACCCTGGTGGACAATGTGCAAGACCTTCAACAGAAGCTTGAAGGTTCCTCAACTGAAAACGAGAAACTTCTGTCATCTGTGGAAGAACAAATCCCTTTAACATGTGAGCTAAAACAGTCTGTGGAGGATCTGACGAAGAAGAATGAAGAACTCTTGTCCCAGCTGAAGATGAAGGAGAACATGATTCAAGATTTAGAAGAACTAGTCAACACACTGACTGAAGAAAGGGATAAAATGCAAAACCTGCTAAAGCTTAAAGAAGACGAAATGCAAATCCTGAATGATGAGAAAACAAAAGATGTGGAGAAGCTGCTGGAGGAGAAGGCAAGAGAAGCACTTCTGATTAGAGAAGAAAACATGAGGGAGCTTGAAAACCTAAAAATAAAAACAGAGATTGAAGTGAAACGTTTGAATGAGCAGAACGAAAAGTTGGAGGAGAGGCTAAAAGAAATGCTGGTGATCCATGAGGAGAAATGTTCCACTTTGGATCTGACCATCAGAGAGCTCTCCATAGACAAGTCCGCTCTCCTTCAGAAACTGGAGCAAGCTTTATCAGAGCTTTCCAAGGCTCAGGAGGACAATGAGCTCTTGGTCTCCAAGCTGACAGAGCAGGAGGCTCAGGTGGAGCAGAGGTCATCTGAAAAGCAACTCCTTGAAGCAAAGTTGAAGTCACTGACTGAGGAGGCCTCTGCTTCTGTGCAAACATTGAAGGAAAACCATGCTGAAGTGCTCAAAATGTCCAGGGATGAAGTTGAAGAGCTCCGGACACGTGTCGATGAGCTGGAGAAGGATAGAGGACTGTTAAAGAGCAGCCTTGAGAAGGCTGACGCTGAAAGAACAGAGGAGGTTCAACAGGACTTACAGGCTCACGTCAGAGACCTGGAAAAGGAGCGAGACATGTTTAGAAACAACCTTGAGGAGGTGGCGAAGGATGTCGAGGGGCTGCAGAAAGACCTGCAAGACATGAAATCAGTTAATGAGAAGCTTGTTGATGAGAACCAGAAACATCTGGCTCATATTTCGCTGCTTGAAGGTGAAAAAGAGTTAGAGGAGGAGGTGAGGAGAAAGATGAAGAACATGGAAAGATACAGCAAAGAGCTCGAAGATCAGCTGACGGAGAAGGACTCTCTGATGTCACAGCTGAGGAGCGAAATCGCGTCTCTGCAGGTAGGTGGGGCGTCTGACTCATGTCACAAAAAGAATCACTAGTGATGCTTAAGAGAAAAGAAAAAAAATAACAGTTTTTATTGTCTACTTTTATCCTTCTTTTTGTTTATTCACTCTCACAGGAATCTGCTGCTCAGGCCGTTTCCTCTGAGGAAAACAAAGCCAGTGAGATGACGAAGAAATTAGGTGTGACGTTGGCGCCCGCCTGTTGTTTCACACAATGCTTGGTTTTCAAAACCCTTTTTTTTTGCTCTATTTCGTCATTCAAAATGGAAAACATTCTAACTTCCTTTCCCCTCAGCTCTTCTGACGAATGAAGTGAAAGAAAAGGATGAGAAGATGAATAAAATCAAGGCAGTTGCTGTTAAAGCAAAAAAAGAGTTGGACAACAGTAAGAAAGAGGTAACGTGAAGAACTGCATTGCATCTGTGCTGCGTTGGCCGTCTCGTTAACAAATGTCCGACAACACCATGCACATGATCAGATTTATATTTTATCAGTGTACTGTTCCAAAGGCAAGGGGTGTGTAGATCAAGAGTTGTTGAAGATTGACCTGAACATAAGATGGACCACAGCAGAGGTCGTCCACTATGATTTAGGTCTTTTGTGCAGCAGAGTAAACTTACTGGAACAATAAAACAAACGAGCAAAGCGTCGTAGTGTTGTGGCTTTCACTCCCATTATATTTTTTACATTTCTTCAAAGTCAAAGCTGAATGCTACAAGTAAATGCAAAGCTGTGTGCAGCATTAATGCAGAGAGAATACAGTACTGGACTGTGTTTGGGCTCTTAGTTTCAGGGTGAAACAACCTTAAAGCCACCTAAGAATTTTTAAAAGAATCCTAACATTTGAGCGGACTTCTCTAATCCTGAGTTGGATTTCAGTCATTGGGTTTGTAAACCAAATAACTAGCACCCTTATCAGCCATATCATTCGTTCAACCCAGTTTTTAACATTGTTGTTTTACAGCCTACCTGTACTTATGTTATACTTTATTCCATTTATTCCACATGCAGTTTATTTGGATTGTAGTTTATTAAATGATGCAAGATTCATGGAGTCATAACAGTTCAGCTATTTCAGGCCATTTTCAGACTCTACAGCTTATTTTTATTTTTAAATTTACAGTCTAAATTAAATCACTTCATTATTTTTTTTTCTTGAAGTAAAACTCTTTGAAGTTTAGTCTTTATTATCTACTCCCCTTTCCTACGTCAATGAATACAAATTGACTATTAATAAACATCCTCAATAAAGACCCACCAACAAAAGTAGGAACACACTCTTGCCTCCAGTTACGTATTACAGTATATAGATCAGATATTTCTTACTTAGTTTACAGATGAATAACCACGCTTGGCTACAGTTGTAATTTACTGCATCTTTTCAGGTTCAAACTCTCAAGGAGGAAGTTGAGTCACTGAAAGCAGAGCGGGAGAAGATAAACAGCTCTATGAAAGATATCATTCATGGTGCTGAAGGCTATAAGGTAAGATATATTGAGTTTAATCAAGGCTAAAAAGAAATCCCAGATCTGTTAGTATCAAAGCATAAACTACGCAAGTACTGAAAATACTAATAACTTTTAAGTACTGTTATAGTCTACAATACTATTTTTGCCTGTTGCTGTGTGTCCACTTTTGTATCAAGTCTAGGGTTGCCAACATCTGTAAAGAGAAATGGGAAATGCATATCATTCGTTCAACACAGTTTTTAAAGTTATTAATGAAAACACAACAACTTTATGGGATTTCAAAATTAAACATGTGTTGGGACTCTAGATTATTAAGCACATACATTGTATACAGTATATAAAATTAATAAATAAAATATTTATATTTATTTTCCGCTATACTTGTCTTTTATTAACGAGTTTAACTGTAGTGATGCAATCCCTCTGTGGATGATATATGCTCAGGTGATCTGTGTTTTCTGGGTTCGTTATGTCGCCTAGAAAAAGCCCTTTAGTCATATTTACCACTAGTTAAACCTTGACTGATCTAACGCATGATTAAAAAACTAGGACTTTAAAGTACTTGCTGCAGTAAAGTTAAAAGTAATTTAGTCAATGTCAGAACACAACACAGTGTTTTCAAAGGTTTTTTTTTTAATCCTATTTTTCCTTTGAACATGTTTTTAAAGAGCAGAATTATTATGAATGTATCTGGTACATCAGATGGAAAGCTTAGCTTTAATCCTAACATACTGTGAATAAATCTAACATAAAACTTACAAATTGGATTAAACATTTAATTTGCCTCATGCATTTCTTAACATTTTGTTGCTCTCTGGCAAGTGGAGATTTGCTCTCGGTAAAACGTAATATTATTCCCAGTGGGCTCCATAAACAACCCCCCAGACTGTGTCGTGCTTTAAAACTGTGTCTCCACTAAAGAGGAAACCGCTCTGTTGTGTCTAATGAGAGTTTTGTCCCAGACGTGAAGGCAGCTGATATCTGAGAGGCATCGTGCTTGCCTTCACTGAGGAGTTCAAGAAATGAATATTGAAGATTTGCCTCTGTGTGTGTGTGCGTGTGTTTAGAACTTGCAGATAGATTACGACAAGCAAACCGAGCAACTGGATAGAGAGCGAGAGAAGGTGGAGTCGGCCGAGAGACAGATTGCTGAGCTGACCAAACGACTCAGCAGTGCTGTCACACAGGTAAATCGGGCACACACACACACACACACACACATACACATACACACATTACAGAGAGCCAGCAGACAAAATGCTCTCAGCGTCCCGTAAATCTAAGCAGTAAGACTTTACCCAGCAATGCTTACAGCATAACTCAGTTTCCCTGTGATTTACTGGGAGTCGGTCTAGCCAGCGACACTTTACCCAGATAAATCTGGCAGGTGGGCGCCCACAAACATCCCATCAGATGTGACTGGGTGAGCAAGGGAGAAATTGTTTTTATATATACTCCTTTCACCAAAGCTCATAACTGTCTCTTTCCAGTGAAAGGACAGGCAGGTGAATGGAGCGGGGTATCGCCTCCATCTGTTGTATGCTAGTGCATTTTCTGAGGCGCAGCTTTATTCTCATAAGCGCTCATGGTTCTCGAGGCGCGCGCACAGCAGCTAGTTGGGGATCTCAGAGTACATCCCAACGTCTCAGTTTACCCATCATATGGTCTGCGTTTGGCTGACAGCTGATTGGAGAGAGCTGCCGCTGATGCCGGTCGAGAATACTGTCTAGAGAGAGCCCACAGAGCCCGCTGCTGTCAGCTTCGCATGGATGGATTTCAGAAGCGTCACGTGTGTTTTGTGCTGGTTTGGTGCATTTGTCTACATTTCTACAGAAAACCTTGCCAAAGAAAGAAAAGAGCAATCCCTTTTCTTTTTATTATATTTGATTGGATCATTTGATTGATTTAAATACTGTTCGATTTGATGTGTGGCTGTGTAAGAGAAATTAAAGGAGTGAGGTTTTCTTCACTTTTGCAGAAGGAAACACTGAGCGGTGAGAAGGAAGATCTACTAGCTGGTCTGGAAACCATGAGGAGCACAGTGAGGCAGCTGGAGGCCAAGAACCAGGAGCTGCAGAAACAACTAGCAAGCATGGACAAAGACCTTCTAGTTGAGAGAACAGTCAAAGAACAAAAGCTCAAGGTAGAAGTTCTAAACATTTGACTTATTTCTCCTATATGTGCATTCATGTTACATTTATTTCATATAATAATAATAGAACTGATGTGTTTTCTTGTCTCAACAGGAACTGTCATCTGCCATGAAGGAGGTGGAGGAGCTGACAGCACAGCTCTGCAAGCAGCAGCAGCAGTCTCAGCAGACCACTCAAGAGCTGGAGCAGCTTCGCAAGGTAGATACCCAAACACACAAGTGTTTCTCAGACCCTAGTGTGTCTCAGAGGGCCTATCCAGCCAAGAGACTGAGCTGCGGTGGCTGTCCTGGAGCTACACTGGCACCTCACATAGAGAGGGATCCGCTTTAGTCCACAGAAACAGCTGCAGTAACCTTTCCATTAGTGAAGACCTACATGTTGCAGCAGTGTACAAGCATGATGCCCAGGGGTGCAGCTTTGTCTTGGGCCCATTTTACTAATTCTTCCAGAGAAACTGAAACATGTAGGCTGATTCTGTAGGGGATTTCTTTAAATGGTACATGGCGTTCTATTTATTTTTTGTTGAAAAAAAATCACAGTTATATTTAAAAGTTGTATGTTGAATTATTCTCATAATGCTAATCATTTAGGACTTTTTTTTTTAAATAAATACACAGTCATCCTCATTGATTTGAAAACCATATTTTCCGATGTAAACGTCGTTCTGCCCTATAAGTCGCATCAGTCCAAATTTGTCTGATAAAGTGGAAAAAATTAACCCACAAATATGTCGCATCTATTATGTGTCACCGCTGACTTGTCGCTTTTGTTACGCATCACCGCCGACAACCCAGAAATGTGGGCTGGTGTTGTGCCAAAAATCGATTGGCTGCCAAATGGCGGCCGCGGGAGCGTGCACAGAAAGACTTTAACAAGAATTTAACAAGATTAACACTTAAAAACATTTGTTTGTTTGCTCAAAATTATATTAAAATTATGTCTCAGTCTAACTTTTGCTTAATAAATGCACTTTGACAGTCAAATCAGCTGTATTTTAAAAGCTGATTTGCGTAAGCGAGCATGCACAGACGGATGAGCCGCTGTTCCTTTCTTCGAAATTTAACAAGATAAGCACCTAAAAACAATTATTTGTCTGCTCAACTTTATAGTACAGGTGCGTCTCAGTTTAACATTTGCTTAATAAAAGGACTTTAACAGTCAAATCAGCTGAATTTCAAAAGTATTTGCTGCCTTGGTGCTCCTGGGAGCTGCTGACAGAGGAAAAAAGGAAGGAGGAATGCTGCGCGTTTCTTCAAATTTTAACAAGATAAGCCTCTAAAACAATTATTTGTTTGCTCAAAATTATATCAAAGGTGTGTCTCAGTTGAACTTTTACTTAATAAATGCACTTTAATGGTCAAATTAGCTGCATTTCGCCATGCAGCGAAAAGCAGCTGATTTGTCTGTTGCTCCAAGTAGAATGAAGGTGGCAGGGTATGGCAAGCTGATTGTGTCATCAATAGTTGGTGAAGCTTCTCGATCATCCAGGACATGGTAAATTCCAAAAAGTTCAAGACAAAAACAATAATATAATAAATAATAATAATATAATAAATAAAATCCAGTTATTTTTGTCTTGAACTTTTTTTTGTATTTGTCATTATAGCCACTTTTACCTATTACATGATACAACGGTTTGCCTTTACTACTCTGCTGCCATCTAGCGGCTGCAAATGGTAGTGTTCAATTTTGTCAGTCAGAATGGATGAAAACGGTCATATCTCAGCCAAAAACTGGTTTATAATTATGGGGAAAATGAACATAAATAAGTCGCTTTGTTGTATAAGTCGCAGTTGATGCAAATTATGCAAAAAAACAAAAAAGTGATTTATAGGGCGATAAGTTTTTCTCTGTTTTAATTTGAAATGAATAAATAATTTAAATAAAATAAAATAAAAATAAATACGGCAGTTCATTCCAAAAAAATTTAAACATTACTTGGGGACTAATATGTAACAAAATGTTTTACTTCAAGTCTGAAATTGTACAGTTAAGACCTTTACCTATGAGCTTGGATCAACCCAGATGGGTGATCCTACCCACTTCCAGCTCGGTTTTTAAGACCTACCCAGCTAAGGAACCAGGCAAGCTGCATTGAGTTGATGATTTCCCGTCAGCAGGCTACAGTCCATCGATTGGCCAGGGAGCCACGTCACTGGATGAGTCATGGCAGCGACTGCTTCAAAACCATTTTCCACAGCCACACGGACTTGCTGAACAGCTTTGTTTACTTTATTTGTAAAGTTTGAGGATGTTTAGAGGTCATGTCCCAAACTATTTAGTTTTTTTTTTTTTAGTTTTTTTTTTTTTACTGTGTTGATAGCATAATACAGCCTGGGTAATAAATACTGTGTATGTACTTGGCACTTAGCTGGTATTTCCAAGGTACTTACCAGTACCTGCTACATACCAGTTACTTACAGGTGGACTGTGTTTCTTCCAGTGTGTTTTATAGTCAAATTTTTAATAATGTATTTCACACATTTGACTGAGCAGAGCACTGTTTAGTCAACCGTGCATCAGGTCTAATTCATGTATTTCCTATAAGTGTGTGTGTGTGTGTATCTGCTGTAACAGAAAGGTCTTGTAAGTGTGGGAGACTTCATTTGTTTTCAGGAAACAGAGTTTCTGCTTCAAGTCCTGCACATAAAACACTTACATTTCCCTAGAATGGGATCAGCTCTCAGTGAAACGAGCTGACACAGCACTGCACTTAATCTGTCTACATATCTACATTTGTCTTTAAGTCTTCCCAGCTTTTCTCACTAGTTCTGACTATCGGGTTCTGTGTTTGCCACTAGGAGGCACAGCAGAACTCCCTGCTGGGCATGGAGATGGCCGACTATGAACGACTGGTGAAAGAACTAAATGGCAAACTCACTGAGAAAGACGAGTCTGTGGAGGAGTTAAAAGTTCAGATAAGGACCCTCACCCAGAAGGAGGAGACACTCAAGCAGGAAATTGGTACAGACTGCCTGTTCTTGTGTAAACTGTTTTTCTCATTAAAGAAAGCATTATACACATTTACTCTTACTTTTTATCACACAGAATTATTATAACATTTTAGCAGTAATCACACTGTAGTTGGGTTCTAGCAAGACTCCATAGTTAGGTCCAGATTTGTTTAACATTTATAAGAAAATTAAATTTGTTATTTATTAAAGGATTTAGAAGCACAGGTTGCTTTTGCAGATTGTAAACGTCCATCGTTCATGCAGATTTTTAATAATTTGCTCTCTATTTTGTTCAAGCAGCTCTACACCTTCTGTTTGGAAACATGTTTTTATAATTCCACCATTCTACACAATCGTGTTTTGTAATGGCGGCAAAATACCAACCATCTAAATATCTCTGAATCTTTTTGTGTTGAATTTGCCTTACTGCTTGTGTGCACGTCTGATATTATGTGTCTCTCCAGAGGCTTTGAAGTCCCAGCTGGACCAGGAGGGAGAAAAAATCATGAAGATGAAACAGCTGCTGGTGAATACTAAGAAAGACTTGGCGGATGCTAAGAAACAGGTCTGTGTGTGTGTGTTGCTGCATCCCAAAGGAATCTCTGTTACTGTGTAACGTTGCTGCTTGATGAATGTAAATAGTCTCTTGCAGTCGTGTGTAGGCATGACTTACAGGAAGGCCTTGAAGATACTGTGAACAGTTGATCATCTTTCTGTGTTGACCGTCTTTCACATGTGTTTATGTCACTGTCTGTCCTCCCTCCCTTTCCTTCCCCTACCTTCCTTCTTTTCTTCCTTCCTTCCTTCTTTTCTTCCTTCCTTCCTTCCTTCCTTCCTTCCTTCCTTCCTTCATTCTTTCTGTCCTTCCTTCCTTCTTTACTTCCTTACATCATTATTTCCTTCCCCTCCTTCCCCTCCTTCCTTCCTTCCT
>JARVGS010000321.1:13876524-13890198 GCA_031762315.1 Hypsolebias antenori | reverse complement strand
TTAAAAAATATTGTGATGGTATTAAAAAGGTATTAAAAGGTATTAAATTTGACTCAAGAATTTCTGTATATACCCTGTTAATATACAGCAGTGAACATTTTAGATAGTTGTTATGACTCTTTCAGCCATAAAGGCTGCAAGACTAATTTTGTCCGAAAAAGGATGAAAACTTCCAAATACGATAAGTGCTTACACATACAGTCAGGAAGTTATCACACTGAAATTTGTGAAAATAAAAACAGCAGAATTATTTTAAAACTATATTAAGACATATAGAGAATTGTTTAATTAATGCAGAATTATTGCTTAGTAAGCAATACTGCTTTATGCTACAAGCTGTAGGAATCGAAGCTTCAAGATATTCACACTGAGGTGCATACAGTGGACAAAATGTTACATAAACAACAGTCATAAAACTAGTTGAATCACAAACACTGTTCTTCGTGAGTCAAAACAGTGCTGATAGGCTATTCAGACGTGTTTTAAAATAATTTTAAGCTGTTCAAGTGTTAGTGGGTATCCTAAATACAGGTCTGAACTTCAGTAATGCACATTGAAATAATTATTTGTGGTCACATTCAGAGATGGTCTGAAGCCCTTTTTTCGACATGCGCTTAGTAAATGGTAAATGGACTGTACTTATATAGCACCTTTCTATCTTATCAGGATACTCAAAGTGCTTCATACAGCACTCTGCTAGATCTCTATAAAGCTAACTGAGCAAATCATTGTAAAGAGATTAATCAGTGCTTTATCACATTCGTACACCAATGGGACGCACATCTGAGGCAGTGAGGGGTTCAGTGTCTTGCCCAGGGACACTTAGACGTGACTGCTGGTAGAATCAAACCCCCAACTCTTGCATCGGAGGACGACTGCTCTAACCACTCAGCCACAGCCGCCCCTTGTAGCAATCTGACCATAATCCGTCCTGATCCTTGACTCTTGCAGCAAAGTGGACACCCTACGATTAAAAAAAGTCCTTAGCTGTTGTTTGATTAAAGTTAATTAAATTGTTCCTGTTTAATATTTTACAGATTTGTCTCTCTGCTGAAAGTTTTCTCAGTATAAATGTTTTGTTGCGATTTCATTAAAGTAGATTACAGGGTGTTGTATTGGTGAGTTTCTCCTTGGTTTATTGTTTGCTCTTTGGGGCGGCTGTGGCTGAGTGGTTTGAGCAGTCCTCAAATGCAAAAGTTGGGGGTTCGATTCCACCAGCAGTCAGATGCCGAAGTGTCCCTGGGCAAGACACTGAACCCCTCAATGCCGCTGATGTGTGTCCCATCGGTGTATGAATGTGATAAAGCACTGATTATTCTTGGTATAGATCTAGTAGTGTAATGTATGAATGGGTAAATGAGACACAGATTGTGTTGTAAAGAGCTTTGAGTGTCTTGATAAGATAGAAAGGTACTATATAAGTACAGTCCATTCACCATTCAGCTCTGATTGTTTCTGGACTTGTTGTGATCACGTGTGCTGTAGTGTTCTGTGTGTCAGTTGGAGGACAAGTCTGTTAAGTTGAATGATATTCACAAAATAGCACAGAGCTGCTGTTAAACTCAGTAAAGTGGAGAGAACAGCTGTCAGTGCACTGTGATCTTCAACATGTCAAAACCTTTATTATTTACTCTGAACGAGCTTTGTGAAGCTTGATCAGCAAATCTGAAAACCCTGTTAAGGTAATTAGAGTGTGTGATGTGTTTTGCAGGGAGCAGTTGTCGTCTCAGGTTGACCAGCTGAGGATCAGACTGGCGGAGAGTCAGCAGAGCCTTCAGAGCAGCACCGCAGAACTGCAGCAGCTCCAGACGGAGCACGACACTCTGCTGGAGAGACACAATAAAATCCTTCAGGAAAACGTGACCAAAGAGGCTGAGCTCCGGGAGAGGTGGCTTTAATTATTGTTTTTTTTAATTCTGTTTTGTCTGAAATTTGGTTTTTGCTACGCCTGATTGAATCTTACATTTTTTTTGTATGTTTGTAAACTTTTTCATCCTTGACTCTGTCTCCAGGCTTTTGTCGCTGCAGTCGGACAACGTGGCCCTACGGTCCGACCTGTCCCAAGCTCAAGTGGATCTGTCCTCCCAGGTTGAGGCCCAGCGGCAGACCTACAGGGAACAGCTGAGAAACCTGCAGGATGACCACCGAACCACCGTGGAAACCCTGCAGGGACAACTGACTCGAGTCGAGGAGCAACTCTTCAACCTGCAGAGCCAGAACAGTAAGCTTGGAGGGGATTCTTTAGCTGCCTTAACATAAAGCATTTGTGGTAACAGGCAACGTAGCAGCTGCAGACTGGTGGCTCTCTGAGGTGTAAAACAACAAAAACGTTCCAGAAAGTAACACAATGCTAGTCAGACAGCAGTAATTTTAAAATAAATCATATAAAGAGATCCTTCAGAGCATCAGGTAGTTTGCAGTGTTGACGTTTTCTTACTGTTCCAGTCACTGAGACGAATGATGGAGGACAGGGGGGTTATCTGTGTGTTTATGAGTGGAGCAGCTCAGAGAGCTCATTCATCACCTCCCACACAGCTGCCCTCCAGAGTCAAACGGCAAAATCACAGTAATGACTGGGAAAGGCAAGCGTGTGTGTCTGTGTGTTTCTTCTCCGTCACGTCATCAAGGCCAGGTGTTGGCTGGGCTCCTCAGCCATGTTCCCGCCTCACAGTGTGGCAAACGGCTCCCTGTGGCATCTGGAGGGACTCATCATTAGTGGCTCACACATGGACACTAGGATCAGCCCATTATGTGAGGTGGAGGGGGGCAGCGTGGGTATACTCCTGTCTCTAAAGTCATATTTGGTCATTTTCACCACTACATTTAAATTACTTGCAGCTAAAATGCAGGTTGATTTAACGTCTGTGTGTTTGGTTGGGCCATAGAACTACTGGGCTCAATATCTTTCTATAAATCAAGTGTATCAAACATTGACACTGATTTGTTTTTATTGCCATACTCATGTTAATTTGTTCTTTATTTGACCTTTTAAGTAGTACATAAACATCAATAATTACATTTTAATTTACTGGTAGAAACTTTAAATCTAAAAGATGTAGTTTTATATCTTATCAGACATTTTTCTGAGTGATTATTCTAACATTTAGGATCTTCATTTTGCTCTAAATTAAGATTATTTCCCAGTTTTAGTAAACTTTTCCAATAGAGCTTGGTGTGCCAATAAACAATCAAAGTTATCATTGTTTAACAGCAACATTTCTCATATTTTTGATCAAAAAAAAAAAAACGTTATTTATTGTTTCAAGCAGGATAGTAGGATGGATATTCTTTTAAGGAGGCTATTTTTCCTGCGTTAGTGTTGTCTGGCAGATGTTAACTGTTCTAACGTGTCCCTCTACTGGTCTAACTGTATATAACCATTACTGCTGAACCTCACTAGAGGAGAGAGGTTGAGTCTGATTTTTATTTTGTTTTTTTTTTTATGCTACCATGGAATCATGAATCAAAATCATGTCTGGTGCTCACTCGTGTCTCAGTTTCAAAATACAGACTACCAGCTCATAGGAATCTATTGTTTTAGTTGATACTTGTATAAGTTTAAATAATCCATGAATGCTTTTTAACAAATAGGCATAAAAATACCTTGTAGCAGTGCTTTTATAGCTATTTATTTTTTGCTTAACTAAAATGTTGTCACTCTGATTTAATGCTATACAATGTACTTTAATCAAAGCTATTAGTTTTAAAGTGTTAAGTAAAATCTAAAAAAATTTTTTAAAGCTTACCGGTATATAAAACCACACTGAATAAAATGAAAATTTCATAATGTATGTTTTAACATGTCCACAAAAAGTAATTGTTCTTCCTTTTTTATATTCAGACTCTGTACTGGTTCATTCCAGTCGTAAGCCCCTGGCCTCGGACCCTCAGCGCAGAAACGCTGATCAGAACCAAACAGGGTTGACCTTCAGCGACCTCCAGTCTATGGCCAGGGAGGAGGGAGAGGGTATGGAGACCACAGAGACTGAGAAATCCTCTCCAGCTCTTACACCCCTATCCTCTCTGGAGCAGCTTCTCACATCCCCAGACCCCAAACAAGGTGTGTTTAAAACAACAGGTGCATTTATAACAATAATCAAGTTTGTTAAAGCCATTGGATGTTTAACTGTTTTTTAGTAAAATGCACAATATCCCCTTTTGTAACACAAGCAGAACAAACTACAATAATAGTTATCTTAATCTACCATTAGTCAGTATAAAATCTGATTTGGCAGAAGCTTAAATTTTAACATCATACATACATAATAAAACATATTGTTTATGCAAGGCAGGCTTTTAACTTGTATATAATTTTGGTATCCTCTCCAGAGCCTTTTGTGTGGACGGTGGAGCCAACCAAAGAAGAGCTATCTGAAAAGCTGAGCACAGCCACTCGCAGCATGGAGCACATGAACAGCCTCCTGCATGAAAACGAAGCCACCAACGCTGTTCTCATGGAGCAGATCACAGTATGTAGGAAAAAAAAAAAAAATCAAGTTAACTTTATTAACAGCTGATCGTGTTTCGCTCATCTCCAAAAAGCCAAATTATGTTTTTGTGTGTGTGGCCAAAATACAATGACTGGATTCATTTTGATGAAACTTCTGATTAACTTTGGAGTCAACCCAATCCAAGATGGCTGCCACAGCTAACTCACCTTAGACACATAAGTACATATAACTCAGTCATTTTCAGATTTTAAGCTCAAATGTGGTGTGGTAGTAGCTGAGACTAATCCCCAACACACATTCTAACTACTAATATGTTGCACAAGAGTTTTGTTGTAAATTTTCCCATTAACCAGTCAACTGTTCACAAAATGCCTCATGGATTTCATGCACGAAAGAGATTTTAGTGAAACTGTTAGGAAACCGACACGGTGGCGCAGTTGGTAGGGTTGCCACCTCTCAGCAAGAAAGTTGTCGGATCGAATCCCAGCCGGGAACCTTTCTGGGTGGAGTTCTCTCTGTGCATTTGTTCCGGTTACTCCGGTTTCTTCCCAGACCTATAAAAAATGTGTGTTAGGTTGATTGATAACTCTAAATTGTCCCTATGTGTGTGAGAGATAATGGTTGTCTCTTAAGCTGCTTTGCCGTTAATAAGTGCAACTCCACTCGTCTATCAGTTCTCAGGTGTAGGTGTTTTGTAAATGTGACTTGTTTCTCCACTCTGTGGGTGGGATCGTCAATGTGGACGGTATCATAACTGGTTGTGCTTGAGCCTCTTAAATGCCCTATAATCAGACTTCAGTTTCTTTCTTATTCCGGCACTGCTTGTAAGTCTGGGCATAGCCATACCGTACCATGATATCCGTAAATGTGCTCATTTCTTGTGTTGTGGTCCGTCAACGCGATCAGAGGAAGCGACGGTTCAGACGTAGTTTGCTGTTTTGATGGGCGGGTTATTCAGTGACGTAGCTGTGCTGGCCAATCAACAGCTACTCTCTGCTTACGTCAAAATTGGCACCTCGGAGCAGTCTGCTTGGAACCTCAAACAAGACAGTCCCATAAACCAGGCTAAAGTGGGTACCGGCAGTGGGCAGGCCCTTAACTGGTGTGGAACCGATGAGAGTTGAGACAGTAGCAAAGCGCCATACGCAGGTGGCCTTGTGATGGATTTGTGACCAGTCCAGGGTGTACCCTGCCTCTCACACAGTGACTGCTGGATAAGGGCACCAGTGACCCCCCTTGACCCAGAAAGGAAGCAGCAGGTGAAGATAATGGATGGATGTTAAGAAACAGTTATTTCATGTTCATTTACAGCTGATAGAACTTTGAGTCATTCCAGTTCAAGATGGATGGCACAGCTAACCCACATTAGCCAACCAAATAATGTCAATTTTACACATATTGAAATGTGGTAGTAACTGAGTGACCTTCAACACATACGTCTTAATATCTCATAAAAATGTGAATTTCTTTTTCAACGCCATCATTTGTCAGCTTCATTCCATTTGATGATCTTAGTTGAAAACTTCAAGGAATGCTTGACCTTTAATTATAAATACAAAACTATTCAAAATGCCACTTTTTATTCATTTAAATTACTTTTTAATGTGTGTGTTGCATAACAGATGTCAACGCCTTGACTGTTTGATACAAACTTAAACGAGCCCAAATTTTATTTCAATGTATTTATTTGCTTTAAAAGAAACGGGGCTACAGTGGTTATTGCTGCAGTCTTGTAATCTTGAGGTTGCAGGTTCGAGTCCAGGTTGCATCTGAAAGAGCATCTAGCATAAACATTTGCCAAATCTTTTATGCGAGCTTGTTCACTGTGGTGAGCCTTGAAGAACTGAAGGGAGCAGCTGGAAGAAAAACATTTGCTTGAAGATAAATAACCAAAAACCCAGTATGAGGAGTGGATTCTGCAACATTTTTCAGCTCTAGTACTACCGGTACGTATTAAACTGGCCTGTAGGCTCCCACAGTGATATCAAACAGCTTGGCATTGGTCACAGTCCCTTCTTTATCCAGTAGAAAGTAGAGCCTGTATCCTTTGATTTTGAGGGGGATAAAGGAGGGAGATTCCTGTCTGTGGGCATAACAGGCCACCTGGGACAGAGGGACTGTCATTGTCCTGCCTCGTCCGGGACCCAGAGGGGACTGTGTGCAAACTGTCACCATCCTCCCACCCTTATGGAGGACCACCTTACTGACAGAGCGCAGACAATACAGAGCTCCGAGCCCGGCTATCCCCGCACCTATAACCATGCATCCCAGCGTGAAGCCGTACCTCCAGGTGTTTGAGCCCAAGTTCATATCGAAACTCCACATCCCGGCTAGTCCCGTGGTGGTGGGCGCCCTGGCCTTCCCTTTAGCTCCGCCCGTGTCTTTGAGCCCGGTGTAGGCGAAGTGAGCCAGATACGTCCAGAAAAGAAGCTGTCCTCCGCAGAAGGCCGAGAGAAGCCGGAAGAAGCGGGTTCTGTCGTACTGGAACAAGGTGACGTCCCTGGAGGGTTGGGTGGAGGTACAGAAACTGCGGCAGGGTGCCGACAACCTGCGGCTTGTGTTGACAAATATCCCGTAGAATAGTCCAGTACCACTGCTGAGCCGGGTGGACACGCTGCTGGTCGGTGAAGTCTCCGCCGACTTTGACGCAACGAGTCGAACGATGTGCTGAAAGTTGCCGAGTCTAAACTGGCCGCTGTAACGCTCCAGAGCTCCGCACAGGAGGCGCTCCAATCCCATGTTTCACTGTAAAAACCTTCCTGAGACTTCGAGACAATAAAATACGTAGGTTCAAATACGTAAACTGAGTTATAACTCTTGTTTTGAACGTCCCTTTCCTCCTCGCTAGAATTCACTACGAATGGGCGCCGCCATATTTGTTACGTAGTAAATCTCGCGAGACAAACTGAACGAGATTTGCTCTGCTTTAGTTTACGTTGTACAGAGCAAAACGAGAAAAATTGCTTTTATATTAGAAAACAAAAACGCTTCACAGTATTCATATCATTAATTCAGCTAAATTTCTACTACTCTAATGATACAAAACAAATAAATTCTTGTAAGTCTGATTTTTTAATAATTTCAAATATTCTCACTGACTATATTACTGCATTTTAAGGCTAAACAAGATTGAATTTATTTATTTATTACTCTTAACCAGATAACTTAGGTTAAAAAAAACATAGTATTTAATTTAAATTAGGCTGTTCGTTCCTAAATTAAATGAAACAATTTTATTTATTCATGTTTTATTTTATTGCTTTAGTGTTACAGGTGTTTCAAGTTTTACCCTAAGTCAATCCACATTTTCTCAATCTTGTTGCATTGAAGTATTTTTTTCACTTTGTCTTGTGTTAAGAACATAGTTAAAATCCTGCTTTATTCATTTACTTTTTTCCCCTTTAACTTGTTTTTAATACTCAGAATTTGTATGTTTATGCTTTACATATACAATATTCTTTCCTACCTGCCAGCTGTTGAAGAGTGAAGTGAGACGTTTAGAGCGAAACCAGGAGAGGGAGAAAAGTGTGGCCAATCTGGAGTACCTGAAGAACGTTCTGCTGCAGTTCATCTTCCTGCGTTCTGGCAGCGAGAGGCAGGCTCTGCTGCCCGTCATTCACACCATGTTACAGCTCAGTCCAGAGGAGAAGAGCAAACTAGCTGCTATCGCACAAGGTACATAATGAGTGAATAGTTTGGATAATTTGTCTAAATGTGCCAAATAAATGTTATTATACTAGAACACTATCTGAGTATATATAAACTCAAACTACATATCCTTTGATTATTGATTATTAGGTTTAATTACTATCTTTTTATTTTTTACTTTCTGCAGGTGAGGAGGAGGGAAGCGGGTCTCGAGGCTCCGGCTGGACCTCCTACCTCCACAGCTGGTCTGGGATCAAGTAGACTTGGTGACCAATCAAATCATCATAAAACACTGGGAGCACATTGAAGTGGCATCACTGAACTCTTTCCTATGATATTCTATATTCGAGCTTAAAATAGTTTAACTGGGGCATTAAATATATTATTGGGTAAACAGGACCAGAGAATGTATTAGAGTGGGTTTGTGGTTGAGAGAATGGATCTAAAATATTTGAGTTAGAAGTGCAAAATGTACTTAAGTCTCTTAACTAATGGATGGGATAACTGTGATAATTTTCTGTCTTTCTTAGTCTTATTATTACCCTGATGGTGATATTAAAATATAACACACATTCTTGAAGTGGGGCTTATAAGGGATCAAAAGTAAAATAATAATTATGTACTGCATTATATTTTTAGCATTTATAAGTTACATATACTGTACACAGTTGTCAGCTTATGAGATTAAGGGTTAATCAAATATGTAGACAAACTAATTTAAGGCTGTAAGAACTGAGAGTGCTTAGGTGCTACAGCATCTAGTGATAGACGCAAAGTAACATCAGAAATGTAAACGGATTGAATGAATGAGTAAGCAACTAAAAAAAGCACATAAGGTGTTATGTAAGTTTATAATCAAAATATATTTTTGTGATAATGACTTGCTAATGGGGAGAAATAGGTTTTCTGTTTGGTCACATCCCTGTTTGGGGTTCTGCATTGTTCCTCTTTACACGGTCTCACAGCACTCTGCGTAAAACGTGTTCCCACAGCTTTGCATTAATTAGTTGAACGATCTTGTCAGACATTTGACTCTCTTGCAGACATCTTTGACCAGTTTGCTTGGGTCCAGTATAATGTGCAGTACATTTTTCTGACTTTACTACATTATAAGTCATTTTGTTACAAATCACAATGCAATCAGCAGCTTTAGAGATGCAGAATGTGTTGCTCTACCTTAAAGACAGCAAGTTTGCCTTTCATTTGTGGCAGTAGAAACATGCATATGAAATTAGTTTTAAAACAAAAAATCCTCTCCAAGTTTAACTTTTTACCAGCGTTTGTCTGGAAGGTTACTTAAAATATTAAAATGCCTTAAAGCCACATACAGTGGTACGTGTGTTGGTTTATATTGGTTAATGGGCTAACATTTAATAATCCATTTATGTTGGCACAACCTCACTTCAGTTACATATAAATCTACATTTCTGACCAACGTGACACAGATTGTTATATAATTTGTACTTCTATATGTTTGGATTTGCAGTTGTTCACTATTTTCTCATGTTTTTTCCTTGTTCTGATCCTTTGCACCTGAAAGTGATGTATGGTTTGTGACATTAATATCAATACTTTTATTGGATGAAGGAAGGTCATGTTGACAGTGAGCACATCTGCTCTGAGCAACACCACCTGTCACATCTTTGGATGACACAATGTTTTCATTATTTTGAAATGACTTCTCTGTGGGGTTGGAAAAACATATTTGCTTCCTTTCTGTAACTTGAACGCCTTTTCCTCTCCCAGCTGATGTTGAAGAAACTTTACTCGTTTGTTTTCCTCATTCCAGCGGCAGCTTCTTGGGTTTTGTCCTCCACAAGTGAATGTACTTTTATCTTAACTTTTATATTTATGATGGCTGCCGTCATCACAAGCTGTGAGAGATTATAAAAACTGTATAATCTAAATGTGTACGAATGATTAGAATTAAGTTCCTGCCATGGTTCTATGCATGTACAGCAATAATTACAGAACTTCATTAACATAATTAAAGTCATCGAAGCTTGTGTTAAGTTGTGCTTAATTTAGAATCATAGTATTCACTGTGTACCAGAGTTTTCTCTAAACAACACTCAGAAAGGTTCTCAATACGTTTTTAAGAGAGCAGGTGCAGCTACTGCCCAAATTTCCAACATAACTTTGTAACTGGCTCCAGGTCAAATTCAGAATAGAACTCGAAATATTACTTCTAGCCTACAAAGCCCTCAACAACCTAGCTCCATCTTAAATGACAGATCTTATTGTTCCATATTTTCCTAACAGAGCACTTTACTCTCAGACTGCAGGCTTACTTGTTGTTCCTAGAGTTTTCAAAGGCAGAATGGGAGGAAGATCTTTCAGTTCTCAGGCTCCTCTCTTGTGGAACCAACTTCCAGTTTCTGTATGTGAGGCTGAAACGTTGCCCAGTTTTAAGACTGAGATTAAGACTTTCCTTTTTGATAAATCCTATAGTTAGGGTTGACTTGTTATGCTGTTATAGGCTTAGACTACTAGAGGACAAATTGACCTCATTTCTTAAAATAAATTGTTACAAATAAATAGTTTGTATTAAATTTATATCTTAACATGTGATTCTTGACCTGCCATTGTGTATCTGTTCCTCCTTCCTATTCTTCTCAAACCCAGCCGCTCAAAGCAGACGACCACCTGCCATGAGCCTGCTTCTGCTAAAGGTTTCTTCCTCATGAGGGAGTTTTTCCTTTTCACTGTCACCGTCGTGCTTGCTCAAGATGAGAGTTCTGCGATGAAGTTAAATTTAAAGCAGTCTGCTTCTCGGATACATAATATTAACTTACTTTATATATATATATATATATATATATATATATATGAACGTTTCTGTTCAGTGACTTCTGTTGTAACAACACTATATAAATGCACTGAATTAAATTGAATTGATTTCAATGTGCAAGAAGAACTAAGAGTCAAAGAAATGTTAGAACTGCTGCCAGCGCATTATGACCACCAAGATAACTACATGACTGTCTGTCCCTCCCTGACTGATAAAATAATGAGACAGACTAAAACACAAGCCTCAAAAAACATGTGAAAACTAGACATGGGATCTTTAAAAAAAATTGAAACTTGAATGGCAAAAGACTGATTGTTACATATTTTTTATGTTTGTACCTATGGTGTATGTAGGAAGTTTTTCAAGTCCTGTATTGAAAAGAAAAATCTGAACTCATATATAATGTAACAGTTTGGCTGTGCAAACTCAGGTTTGAGAGGAAATCACAAGTCCTACTGTGCAACAACAACAAACAAAAAAAACTAATGTTTTTATATGTACCAAAAACTATTGTGAGGAGGGGGGGAAAAGGGTTGAAAAGATTCTGAACTTTTTACACGGCTTGAAAATTAAGATTGACATCAACATCATGTTGTGGAAAAAAAAAAAAAACAACTGGAAAAAGTACTGTGATCATGTAAAGACTGTTAAAAATACCAAAGTGTCAGTTTAGATGTGTAAAGTCCAACTTCCTGTGGCCCGTTCACATGGTGAACAATGTGAGTGACAGGAGGGCTGGGATTTCTTATTTGATTCACCAAAATCACATTCATTTTAAAATACTTCATAAAGTCCAAATGGACCTTGAATATAGGATTTGAAGATGTTTAATGTGAGAAAGTAAATTACTCTGGAAGGATGAACCAGATCAAATGTGAGTGTCTTTCTTCCATCTGCTGCGATGGATGGAAAGTCATTTACTTAAAAAAGAGAAGGGGGTGAAGGGGGTTGCCTTTTAAGGAAATAAATGTGGTTCTGGTTTCATGGAGCATTCAGGGGAGGACACAAATAATATCTACTGTAGGCTGCTGAAAATAAAAGGTAAACATATCTCCCTGAGCAGCAGCAGCATCATTAACTCCTTGCTGCTCTCTTTCTCTTTTGGGTTTCTCTGTTAACTTGCTTAAATGTATCTGTGTAGTTTATTTTAAAGCTCTTGCCTTGGGTTGTATGTTTTTCCACAGCACCCACCGCCTTGTTAAACTTCTGTGGAGGTTTGTGGAAAAGTCAGATTTTCCATCCACTCAGAGGAAAAGCAGCTGATTTAAGAGAGGATGCACAAACTAAACTGATGTGGAAGTCTCATTTAAAACGTGTTGACTCACAAGAAGACTTTGGAGGTACTTCACAGGGTTGGACTTTTTTTGTTTTCTGCCCATAAAATCTATAAAACTAATACAGTAAAAACAGGAGGCTGAGCTAAAAGCTGAAATAGACGCATGAAACACTGAATCCTTTGGTTTTCAAAATAAAAGCACGGTTCAAAAACATTCTGCACTTTATAACACTTTGAATGTCGGAAGTTACCAAATATATAAAGAAAACCAATAAACTCACACTCTTGTTTGGGGCTGCCCAAATTTATTCATTTCCTTCTAAGTTGAAATGGAAAACTTTGCAGTTTTTTTGCTTTGATAATAAAAATATATAAATATATTTATACAGTATATTGATCAAAAACAGCCAACACGCTTTCAGTACTTTGTCTTTTGTTTTGGGAAATGATGGTTTGCTGTATAATATTTAAAACAAATTTTGTCTTACAGCAATTCACAGACTACTTGCATAAACTAGTACAAAAAGACAAGAAAACAATAAAATTTACAAGTTATTTAATGCAATACATATCATACGTGTTCAAGTTGATCCACTAGGCTGCTTAATTTATTTTAGACTGTTGCATTCCTGCTTTTATATCACATTTATTTTACTATGATTGCTAATTTCATTCTCATACAACTTCTCAACGAAGAATGAAATCTTTTATAAGCCATGCATTTTTTTAAGGTTAAGCTAGGCCCTTGTTAAGCAATAAAAACTGAAGGAAAAAAAGGCAAAAGGTTTAATTGATTTTCACGTGACAAAACAGATACACTTGAAAGTTTTTAGGGTTTGATTAAGGTAATCTTATATTAAGAGATGGGTAGATATTGATGGCAAGTCATTCTGAATAGATTTTTAAAATGAATGAATTTCATTCATTCAACATACCGTAGGTTAGTCTCATTGAGCCACGAGCACTCATCTACAATAAAATGAAAAGAAAATAGAAGAAATTATACAAAAATGAAACAAAAAAACAGCTACATTATAAACCATTGTAAAATAATCAAGGAACATGTCTGTGTTGGTTTTTGCCATGAGCTAAATTTGTTTAAAATCCCTTAGAAACGTCAAGATCGAGAGCATCAGATCCTTTTTCAAAGTGTTCCAGGTCCAACAAAGTCATCTACTGTATTTTGATCTTTACAAAATGGGATACTTTAATTAATTTCCCACAGATGTAGAAAAAAAAAAAAAAAACTATTTTGATTTGCTCAAAGAAAAGTCTGTGCAAGGAAAAAACAATTTTTGTCTTCCTTTTTTTTTTTTACAATAAGTTTTTTTTACTCTAATATGTAAAAATGCCACATATTGTCAACAGAGTTTCATACTATTACAAACCCTATTTTATTTTATGTTCTGAAATAACACTGAGATGTGTTGTCTTTATTTAAGCTACATTTTGTTGCTCTTGGCAAATTTTATTTATCAGCAATACGCTATTTTCTTACAGTAAACTGA
>JARVGS010000321.1:13829389-13848501 GCA_031762315.1 Hypsolebias antenori | reverse complement strand
AAAAAATAAATAAAAAAATAAAAACGCAACCCCCCCCCCCCCAAAAAAAAAAAAAAACAGTTGCTCTTCATTGTAGGCCCTTTGATCTCTGGAGCAAAAATCCAGAGGAAGACTTGTCGTAGAGCATCAGGATGATGAAACCAGGACCCTAATCAGGGCTGAAACTCCATGTGCTGATGGATCACCTCCTTTGATTAGTTTTCAGGTGCACGCCACAAAAACATCGGTCTTCATTTCAGCAGAACAAAAGATGACATTTGGCGTGCACTTGACCTACATGAGAGGCGTGGTCCTTCACAATAAGAGCCTAACCCGACAGACGCTGAGTAATTGCTGCTTGTTTAGCTTGAAATTGCAGAGGGAACATTAATAAAGAGGAACGACCTTTGAAGATCAGACAAAGGGAGGTATTTCGTCATAGTGAAAACATTTTTACAACATGGAGCTTATTACACAATGACGGTGAAATTGAAATGATGAATTTATTGTGGCTTAATGCCTCGTCACAAGTGATTTTCTCACTTGGTTTCATTTCTGCAACTGGTTTGCAAAAAGCAGTTATTCTGTTCAGTTGCCACTGAAGGGCAGCATTGCCAAGCCGTAAATCAACACGACTGCACTTTAAACTGATGAACTTTAAATAAAACATAAAGCAGCTTTTTATTTGGTTACATAACAAAAATAAATGCAATATATATTTTTTTAATTATCTGTTTAGCTTTTTTTTTTATCTTTCCTTAGTGGACTATTGATCTGAACCAAAGCTCCTCATCTTTTTTTTTTTCCCCAGTTATTCCTCCTTTTGTCATCATAAAAAATAGAGAAAAACAGTGAAAGTAGCCCTCACAGGGCCTGTGGCTAAGCCTAAGCATGTTCACCACGCTTCTCGTTCAAGCAGAAGGCACATTGACTTTGAGAAGGAGACGATTTAGGATTGCAACATTCAAGCATTTGGAAAATCTGGACCATTTTTGTTTTGCTCTAGATATTTCTGTCTGTAGAGTCAAAGGAGTGGCTAGAGTAAATTTATTCAGTCAGAGTTCAGATTTCTATTAACTGCCACTTAGTGTGAAAGGCTGATGGTGTTTTGCATATGTTTTTGTTTGTCTGTTAGCAAAATATCTCAGCAACCACTTGGTGGATTTTAATGAAACTCTCGGACAATAATCTTTAGATGAACTTGTACAACTGTTTAACTTTTGGAGTCACCTCTAATTCAAAATGGTTGCCACAGCCAAGTGAATATAGGAAACACACAAATACATGTAACTATAATTCAGCAAAAGCTTACATACAGTATATTGAGCCAAACCTCACTGTGGTAGTAGCTGAGAGTCATCCTCAGTACATATGCTACATATTGTGTAGTAATTTTGCTTAAAACTTTGGCATTCACTCTTGAAGCTAACATTGTAAGTCTGTTAGCAAAATTTCTCATGAACCACTGGACTGATTAGATTAAAAATGTCATAAAGTAATTACTGGATGTATATCTGCAACTGAATAACTTACGGCGTCAACCCAATTCAAGATGGCCACCACAACTAGTTGAATGTACCCATCACAGAAGTAGTTATAACTCAGCTACTTGTACAGTTATTGAGGTAAAGTTTGTGGTAGTAGCTGACGGCCATTTCAACACATACAGTACTGCATTCAGTCATGGATGATGCAAAATCAGTTTGTCTATAACGTCGTATACAAGGTTTAACAAGAACGGCCATCCTTTCTCATCATAAGATGATCATAGTCTAAAACTCTGGCATGAAACACATTGAGTGATATACTTTCTTTTAAGAAATGCCAGGACTTTCATTATAATTTTTTATTTTTTTTGTAACATGAAGGGCAAACTGGGATGAGCTTCAACTCAGGTACAAGACACTTCCAGATCACCTGCCATGTTTTGACACAAATCAAGTGTAAAGTTTGTAGCACATTACAGATTTCTTTAAGATTAAAAAAAAAAAAAATCCTGCTGTGAAAATACGTAGCAGGAGCACTTCTCAAAATGTGCCCCTGGCTTCGATGCAGCGTTCATAAATAGTGTGTCTCTCTATCCCCTCTGAGCTTGTAACAAGATTTGGGGGCTTTTCGTGCCAGTTTTGCTCGACGAACAGGCGCTCTTAAAATCCACCACGGAGAGTCAAGCTGAGTGGGCTGTCGAGAAGACGAAGGCTGCTTGGTCGTGGCTAAAGTTTGGCTCTGAAATTTCTCAGACACCAGTTGAGAAAAGAGCATAAATTCAAGGAGACATTCAGTTGCTGTGATAAAGAAACACATTTTAGTGACTTAAGGAGAAAACTGTTTAATATGACAGCAGAACTGTTCAGACCTCTGCAGCCCATACGTAACCTTTTCAGGAAGTAGTCAGTGCCCTGTATCAAGGTGTTCACCCTAGGCTAATTTATTCACTGTGGCATTTGATCTCCTGTAAACTGGCCTATGGCTGCCATTTTCAAGAGTGATTAATTCACTCTCATTGTTGGTGTCCCTATTAAAGAGACCTTATCAAGATCAGAGAGCTGCTTCATCGGCTGTTTTTTTTTTTTTTTGGTACTATGCTGCTTTTGTTCCCTTTCTTGCTCTTCAGTTTAGCTGACTGGAGTGTGAAATTATAGAAAAAAGCTCACATTTAATTGATTTGCTCAAATTCCACATGGAACTAGTACAATTTAGCTGAGCACACAAATAGTTGCATCCATCCCCGCTCCCAGACATCCATTTCTATGAGAATCAGCAAAAGATGCAAAACCAAAGAACTTGACAAATAATTGACTTTGTTACTGCCGGACGTGCCGGTCATTATAAAGGTGGACAAGAACGTAATTGCCTATGTGCGTATGGGTAATTCAGTCATTTTTACAGAAATTGAGCAAAGAATTGTTGTGGTAGTAGCTGGGAGTCGTCCCCAGTAAATACTCTGAGGAGTGACAGATTGTGCCAAATCTTTGCGTAAAACTTCTGCAGGCCTTTAGGGCGTGGCTTGATCCAGGGGCAGGGTGGGTGTCCTCTGATCAGAGGTTTGGAGGTTTGAACCAGGGCTCAACAATTAATTGTTTTTGTAATAATATCACAACATGATAAAACAAGATTTTCTAATTGCAAAGGCTACGATTCGACTGGTCATTTGATCTGGTTACATTGGTTGCGAGTGAGTAGAGCAGAGCAGAGAGTGGGAGAAGTCGACGCTGTGCTTTAACCAGTTGCACAATGGCGTCAGGCTCGACAGAAGCTGACACATCTGAAAGTTTGGTACCAAAGAAGGACAGCACGTCCATGTGTCGAATTATTTGGCTATTAAAAAGAAGACGCTGCACAACAACATGCACTGTGCAGAACCTGCTTTGCTGCTGTTGTTACCTCTCGAGGTAACACCACAAATCTTTATAAAAAAAAAAAACACCACAAAGCCATTTATGATAGTTGCATGGCAAGAATGTCAACGACCAGTGTTTCAACTTCAAGTAAGCAAAGTACCAGCCGACAGGGATTACTGACAGAACTGTTTGAAGCTATTACTCCGTATGAACATAATTCAAAACAGCACACAGAAATAACTCGAGCAATAACGGAGTTCACAGTGAAAGACATGATGCCCATTAATACAGTAACCAAGCCTGTGTTTATGACTTTGTTAAACACAATGGATAAGCGGTACAGAATGCCCTCGTGCACACATTTTAGCCAAATTGCTGTCCTGGAGCTATACAAAACATGCAGAAACAGAGTTGCAGTGGAGAGGAAAACAGTGGAGATTTTTGTAACTGAAAAATATGGATTTATTGCTTGTGGTCATTGAAAAATACAGTACATGAGAAGAAGACATTGGAAAAAATAATCACATATTAAATCGCAATCGCAATATTGACGTTAAAAAAATGACAATTGTGAATCTGTTGGAATCCTGGCAAAAACCAATGCAGACATGTTCCTGTTTTTAGTTTTCTACATTTGCCTTATAATCTGTCTGTTTTGCTATTTTGACATCTTTTTTTAACTTATTAAAAAAATCTGTATGCCTCTCTTAGGAAAGTCTATTGTTGCTGTTATAATTCTTTGTTGAAACCAGGTCTCTCTTGTAAATGAGTCCTTGAGGCTCAATGGGAGTAACCTGCCTAAATAAAGGTTGAATGAATGAATTAAATTAGTCCAGAGGTTCATGAGACATTCAGGCAGACACAGACATGGGCAAAAACTTTATTGTCTGCCATCACCTTTGGTGGCAGGTGATGAATATTGAGACAAAACGCTGACGATCACGTCCTGCCTGTCTGTTAGACTCTTTCCACTCTGGAGTATTTTGAGGACTCTGAACATGTGTGGAAGAACAACTGGGGACAATTTCCAAACCTGATCTAAATTTTATAAACTGCTTATGAAAGGGACTCGGCAAAAGCAAAGCCAGGGGAAATTAGAAATAGCATTGCATTTATTGAAGCAGAAGAGGCCCATTTTGTTCTAGTTTTGTAACTGTGTTGGCTTGTCTTTATCTGGTGATGCAGGCAACTTTTTAGATGGTGGAAATGCCAGAGGGATGTATCACTTCCTGTCTTAAATCCTCTGCAGGGCAGGGCTCTCATTCCGTTTGATATCAATCCAGACAGGGCATATAATAAAATATGTATTGATATTTCTGTGAGAACTGGAAACATCTTGCTTCAGTATGGTGTTTTAATAACACACCACAAAACCACTTTTTTTAAAATTTGTCACAAAATATTAAATACATTTACTGAAATTGCTACTGTTAAAATAATGACCGGCTTAAGTAATACCCCCAAATGTAAAACAAATAAGAAGGGTTCCTGGTTGTTTTTGAAATTCCTGATTACTATCTTGAACTAACTGTGTGAGAATTAGGAGATGATATAAACTTAAATAAAATCCCACATAATGGTGTGTGGTTATTTGTGTTGGCTTTATACAGGGTGGTGTTCTGACCTTTGAAACAAAGGAAAACCAGGATTGTTTCTCCTTTTTATTTGTGTTTTTCACGCCAACATGTCTGCCTGCATCATTGTTCCACCTAACTTTTAAAAGAACATCTATCCATGTGTGAAATTATGATACTTGTGTCGACATTCAGTTTGTAGTGCAATTTTGAATTGGACATTTTAATTAAAGTTCATTAAGTTGTGGCTCATGAGGTTTAAGACTAAATATAGGTATAAATAAATAATTTTGTTAGGCATTTCTTTAATTTGTCTAATCTTTGTCTGGTTCATAATGTTTGTCAGGTTTTCATTACAGCTCTGTTTTGCAATGAGATATCTAATGAAAAGATTAGATCAGATTATGTAATATTATTCCAACCTCATGTTTCTAGTTTTCCTTTCAAGACATTTGACTTCCTTGTTGTTTTTGTTTAAATTCCTAATAAATGGTGTTTATTCACTCACAACATGTGGCGAGATTAAAAGTAGTCTTCATGAACAACACAGAGATGTTACACCTCACTTATCCCCACACCCTGATAACCAGAGCCAAAGTACGGTAAACCTGGGAATGAGATTGTTTTTGTACCGATAACCTCTTGCATCACATTTTCCCTCTGTACTGTCTCACCGAGAAAATCTACCAGCTGTTATCACGATGTGGGAAATGGAATAACAAGTTCTAAAATACTGATTTCAGTGGACTGACTTGACCCGTGTTGTTGTTGTTTTAGATTCCAAGGTATAAAGTTCAGCACATCTGGAAAATATGAAATCAATCCCTGCGTTCGTGTGGGTTTTCAGAAAAGCTTAAATCATCTAAAGGTGTTGTCAGCTAAACTGATTCAAGAAAAGCTAAATGTTAACAAACCGTTCCTCTTCCAAATACACCTATTTTATTATACTTTTATGATTTCAGGACACTCTCATCCTGTTTATTTTTCCTCCTCAGCAACATGGCTAACGCTCTGGCCAGCGCCATGTGTGAGCGCTGTAAGAGCGGCTTCGCCCCGGCTGAGAAGATAGTGAACAGCAACGGGGAACTTTACCACGAGCAGTGCTTCGTTTGCGCTCAGTGCTTCCAGCAGTTCCCAGAAGGACTCTTCTACGAGGTAACAAGTATTCATTTTATAAACTAATATGAATAAAATGCATAATGTGGCGATTTTAAACCTTGAAGGCAGTAGATTCTAATAAACACTTTTTTATTAGTTGAACCTGCTCTAAACACTTGCATAGCAACACACAGTTTGTATAAAACAAATATAACTAGATATATTCATTTACAGAATATTTTAATCAATTAACACAAAAGTTGCTCTGCAAAGACAAACTGGTGGGCTTTCTTGTAATAGATTCATGTGCGACACACACATCCAGTCACTCCACTTTTTCCAGTTAAGGTAAATAAAGACTAACCGTAATGCAGCATTGAATCGTTAGATGCCTTCTTCCAATAAATGGTCCCTTCATTGGCCTTGAAGCAAGACAAAACATTTCTCAGACTCTAGAGGAACTGAGGCTTTTAATATTTATCAAAGAGAGTGCACTGTTACTGTTCTGATCAATAAACATTATAGATGAGGATGTTTTTCTTCCTTGCTGTGCACGTTGCTCTAAATAAAGTCATCTGAATGTGATCAGTTACGGACCATTAAGCTTTCACTGAGTTTAAAGATATTTTGGAAAGAACGATCCACTTTTGCATTTGTTTTTTTTTTGCCCAAAAGATGCTATTTTTTAAACACTGCTACTTCTTTATAAATCCTGTTCTAAGAAAATTAATATAATTGCCGTCCTATAGGGACGCGTGTTTAAAATCATGTAAAGATTACAAGAAGATAAAGGTTTTCAGTGTATTTCTTACAGCTCCTGTTTATAACGCTGGTGGAGATTAAATAAGTACATCAAGTGTTTGTTGTGCTCATACTTGCTGTTCTTTGAATGAAATGAGTGAAAATGACTAAGGTTGGACAAGATTATGACTAACTCTTGATTAAATGTGACAGATCTCCATTATGGTCAAAGTTTAATGTTTTTCAAGAAGCTTCGAACTTTGCTTCAAACAGCCATAACAGTGAGTTACACAGGGTTAGACTGAAGCTCCATAAGTCAGATGATGACGTCATAGATGATGCTTCCGTTTTTTTCCCATATATTATTTGCACTTTATCAACACAAAGTAAACAAGGGCTGTTGCATTGTGAAAATGCAGCGTGAATGTTTATTGCTGAAGAACTTGCTGAAAAACAGCTGAAATGAGCTAAAACATGCTGAAATGGAAGAACAAGCCTAAGTTAGCAGAAGAAAGTGGAAAGAACATATACAGTATTTGCTGAATTAGGTTTAAATAAGCAGAAATTAGTTTAAAAATTTTGGTATATTAGATAAAAAAGGCTGAAATTAACAACAGAAAACCTGAAAGGTAGCTGAAAAGGCAGAAAGAAGCTAAAACGTCTATAAGAAAGTGGAACGAGTTGAAATTAGCTAAAATAATGTGGAATTAGTTGAAAAGCTAAAATTAGCACAAAACATAAAAAGTAGCTGAAATAGCAGAAAAAGCTGAAACTAGCAGAAAAAAGTTGTCAGGCATAAAAAAACTTTTTCATGTCCTTGTTTCAATATTCAATATCTAGTATATATATTTACATACATATTACATATGTTTGTTGTTTTGACAGTTTGAAGGCAGGAAGTACTGTGAACATGACTTCCAGATGCTGTTCGCTCCTTGTTGCCACCAGTGTGGTGAGTGCATCCAGTTTTCTTCACGACTTATAAAAGGATGGAAGCAGGAGTCTCTTTTAGTGTACTTTGTACAATTTATGATCAAACTGATGTGTCTCTCAGGTGAGTTCATTATTGGACGCGTGATCAAGGCGATGAACAACAGCTGGCACCCGGAATGTTTCTGCTGCGATATCTGCCAGGCCGTGCTCGCAGATGTTGGATTTGTTAAAAACGCTGGACGGTTAGAAGCATTGCATCCAACATTTTATATAAGACATTAAGTTTTTTTTTTTATCCTATTTTTTTTTAATCCTCTGCTTCTGTTTCTCCTGTCAGGCACTTGTGTCGTCCGTGTCACAACAGAGAAAAAGCTCGAGGGCTCGGGAAGTACATCTGCCAGAAGTGCCATGCCATCATTGAGGAACGACCTCTGCTGTTCAAGAATGATCCCTATCACCCCGATCACTTCAACTGCAACAACTGCGGGTAAACACATGCACATGTCTGATCAGCAATAAGTGGAAACACAGAACAAGTGAGACAGCTGAGTGCAAAAATGAGCCGTGACACACTTTGTCTTCAGACTTACTAAAAATCTTTACAAAGAAACTTGAATTGTTTCACAGTCAAAATGTTTACATTAAAATACTTTTTATTTTTAATGGCTGAACGCTATTTGGTTTTAGTCTTAGTATTCATCTTATTTTTTTATATAATAAACTAGTTCTTATGTCATGTGGTTTTATAGAATGCTGTTTTTGTTCTGCCTTAAAACGATGAAACCAAAGAGTAAAAGCGCCCTCTTGTGGACACATTTCTTACTGTAGATATAAGCCCAAATTTGTTTGTCAACTTTATTGTCGGTTCCATCGCATGTGGTACATGAGGTGGAACGAAATTATGTATACAGTGTCCCAGTTACACCCAGGAATAGCAAAATATAAAGTATAAAAATAAACGGCATATAAGGATCTAAGATATACGCTAAACAAATGCCAAACGGTACGCTTAAAGATCTAAGAAATGCGCCAAACGCTAATAATGTTAAATAATACGGCGTAACAACAGCAGCCCGAAATTTGGGACATTTACCTACAAATACTATTGGAAAATAATATCATAAATATCTTGTGATAGTTTTCAATTACTTCTTTGTTCATAAATGTTTTTTAATCATATAACATGCTACTTTTAACTATAGTTAAACAGTTTTAGTTGGTTACAGAGATGCCAGTGCTAACTTGCATCTGGATCCCTGCAGAAAGGAGCTGACAGCTGACGCCAGGGAGCTGAAGGGGGAGCTCTACTGTCTACCCTGCCACGACAAGATGGGCGTCCCCATTTGCGGGGCCTGTAGGCGACCCATCGAGGGCCGCGTGGTCAACGCTATGGGCAAGCAGTGGCACGTCGAGGTGCGATTTTTTTAAAAACTGAAAATCTGCTGTTGTGTTGTGTCTGGATTCATATACATCTTAAATAATGGATTGAAAATGTATTTGATGCGTCACTGTTTCGACTTTGTCTTCATGCACAGGATGGATGCAGTTAAGACTTAAAGAGCTCTTTGGTGGATTGCATATATCTTGGGGTGTTGTTTACTTTCTCGTGCATTTCATTGTTTACACCCCCACCCCCTTTAAAAAGAGCCACACTGTTTGTGACTTGCACTTCATCTCAGGTTCAGGGCCCTTTATCATTCCTCCATTAGCTTTCTTTCCACATATTTTTCCTCTTTTGTGCTCTTGTAAGATGTTCACATTTAAAGTCTGTTTTTCTGCTTTACTCGTAGCACCATGTGTGCACAGTGTGTGAGCGTCCCTTTCAGGGCCACCCGTTTTACGAGCGAGGTGGTCACGCTTATTGTGAAAGACACTTTGATATGGTGAGGAGATTAAAGACGAGTTGATGCTGCTTGTCCCCCCCACCCCTGACTACCATCCACTGGTCTCCATACAGGGATTGCAGTAGTTTGTGCTAATCTTACCAGTTTGTCTTTGTATTATAAAGTTTGTGGGTTGGATTATTGATGGGAAGTTAGAACATGTCTTGAACCAAATTTCCATCATCTCATCAAAACATTTAGATTTTTAAGTAACGTATAACACAAAATGTCTAAAATTAAAGCTACTTTCATGCATCATTGTTTATTATTTACCATTAATTCTTCAAGCCCTGGTAACTTTTATGATTTAAAATTGAAGAATGTTGTTTTCAGTTTGTTTTATTAAAAAAAAAAGATTGCCACATTTAAAAATACCTATTTGGATTTTCCCTTCATAAATGTTTACTTTAAATAGTCCACATTATCTCAGCATGTCTATATAAACGCAATAACAATAATTTTTTTTATTTTTGCCAAACCATTTAAATCCTCTCGTGACCATTTCTCGGTCACATTTCTCCACACTCTCCTCTCTCTGTATGGACGCAGCAGCAGGACATCCTGGGTGGACCTGGTCTGGTTTTGCTCCGGCCTGATAACGTCCGCGCTGACCTTAACGCCGTCTGAGTGTGTTGATCCACTGACTTGACGGCTGTTCTAACCATGTGTGTGTGCTTGGCTTTGGGTTTGCTTGCAGCATTTTGTGTGTGCTAAGTGTGAGAAACCCTTCCTGGGACACCGCCACTACGAGCGCAAGGGCCTGGCCTACTGCGAAACGCATTACAACCAGGTAACTCACTCATGGGGAGGGAGGATGTGAAGCAACAGACATCATACTAATGTATA
This sequence comes from Hypsolebias antenori, assembly GCA_031762315.1. Classification (NCBI taxonomy): domain Eukaryota; kingdom Metazoa; phylum Chordata; class Actinopteri; order Cyprinodontiformes; family Rivulidae; genus Hypsolebias; species Hypsolebias antenori. The sequence goes on along the minus strand of JARVGS010000321.1, from coordinate 13,838,106 downwards.
TGGGTAATCGGGATATAACAGTCCCAACACAGTCCAGATATTTTCTAAACCGTTAACATTTATTCTCATTAATTTATATAAATGTTATAATTAGTGAAGATATCAAACAGCAAGTAGCATCGTTTATATTAAATCCTTTGATTCCAGCTGTATTTACAGGTTGTTTTAGCAGCTTGTGTTTGTCCCCAAAGAGTCTGGAAGCAGCATGTTGCGTGAGACGTGATAAAAGCTGAAGGGAAACAAAAGTGTTGCTCTGCGTCTAATCTTCTGTTTCTCTTCCTGTCTTCTCACTCAGCTGTTCGGAGATGTTTGCTACCACTGCAATCGTGTTATTGAAGGAGACGGTGAGGACGCTCATTCGCTCATTCTTTAAAAAAAATAAATAAACATTGTAGCCATTTTGAAATCTACGTTGATATTTCAAGACTTTACAATTAAGAACTTAATTAAATTGGCAAAACTGTTTTTTGTGATTATTCCCCTCTGTTTTGTTTTCAGTGGTGTCTGCTCTTAACAAGGCCTGGTGTGTCAACTGCTTCGCCTGCTCCACCTGTAACACCAAGCTCACTCTCAAGTAAGTAGCAGCGTGCTGTGGGATCCAGAGTCACAGAGACACCCAGTTCTAATGCGTATTTAAAACGTTTTTGGACGTTTTTACATATAATCCAGGAAAACAAACTCCACTTTTACTAGTTGAAGTGTAGTAGATAGGTGAGCAGTGATTATTTTTTTTCAATTTGAATATACACCACAAAATAAATAAATAAATAAAAAAACACCTCTGTTATACCAGCTTATTTTAAAAGCATGAAGTATTAAGTACCGTATTTTCTGGCATATAAGTCACATCAGTCCCAAAAAAAAGCATCCTGAAGAGGGGAAAAACATATACAAGTCACTTTGGCGTATAAGTCGCATTTATTATGCATCATGGCTGACCCGTCGCATTTCTCATGTGTTTATTTAATGGTCAAAAAAGCTTCACTTTGCCTGAGTGGCACAGCGCCATTCATCCATCCATCACGGCCGGAGCCACTAGCTCTCCAGTGTTCCTCCGCCTGCAGCAGCTGAGTGAAGCGAGCACGCACGGGAGGACTCGCTGTTGCAGTTCTTCGAAATTTAAAGCATCAATCAAAAATGTTGTTATGAATATGGAAAAAAAATCATATACAAGTTGCAGGACTGACAAATCTATGCAAAAAATACTGTGACTTATACTCCGGAAAATACAGTGTATAATGTGTATACCGGTACTTTGAAATTCCCACCATACATGCCAGGTTATTTTGTCTGCACTGTCAGGCATCTCTTTCACATCTGCCTTGCATTTGAGATTTTTTGCTGCTGTTTTTCCTCATTTCTCACTTTTCTCTTATTCTTGTCTGTGTTTTTTCCTCCCACTTCTCCATTTTTATTGCCTCCATTTAAATTATAAAACGCTTGTCTCCCCCCCTCCCCCCACTGCTTTCTCGTCCTCCTGTCATTTCCCTCCTCTCTTTCCTGCCCCTCTCCATCTCTCTGCTCTATCAGAGATAAGTTTGTGGAGGTGGATCTGAAGCCGGTGTGTAAACACTGCTATGAACGCCTCCCTGATGATATGAAACGCCGGCTGGCGAAGCGCGAACGCGATTCAAAAGAGAAGAAGAAGAAACCGTTGATACCCATGTGTCTGTGATCTTCTCTTTTCCCCTTTCCTCCTCACTTCAGCTGTCCTCCATTTGGTCAGTTTTCAGCTTCTTGTTGCCTCTTTGTGTTTTTAGAACAGATTTTGTTTTCTATCGGGGGAAGAGCAAATATTTAGCTGGTGAACACAAACTAACGATGTGTTTAAGTGACCAAAGGCCAATAACATTCTCAGCTTTTGAACACGTCTGAGCAGGAAACTTAAGATCAGGGTTTTGATTTGCTATGCAAACACAAAAATCAGATCAATCACATGCTAAAGGGAAGGCTTTGTTTCTTTGGTCGTCCACTTCGTCTGGTTTAAGGAGGAAAGCTGTAATCGCATCCGGCAGCTCAGCTGAACAAATCCAACATTTCCACCGCACCGAGTGGGACGCGTGGCCTGGTCCTTGTACTGTATACATGCTTTGAAAGGGAATGTCATTAAGACGGGGGTTTAAAGTATGTGTGCCAGCATTAGAAGGAATTAAAAATGTTTAGAGCTGTGTCAGAGCTCACAATAACGTCTGTTTTGAAAAATACTGTTTCAGGGTTTCTACATCTGCAGCCTGCAGCTCTTCGGCCTCTTTGCAGGAGCTTTTGCTTTGACTTTAAAGTCATTTGGAACATTTAATTACACTAAGAAAGGCTCGTTTTATAACTTTTCTATGTATTTCTGAGCAACACATGCAAGGACATTTAAAGTGGGCATGTTAGATTAGTCCTTTTTAGTAGACGAATAAACCAAAATCAACCTGCAAACCTTAGTGTTTAGTTTATTTAAACAAAATAGGGCTACACAAAACATGTATTTTTCTATTTAATTTAATTTAGTGTCTCTAGACCAGGGGTGCTCAAACTTTTTGGGTTCAGGGACCCCTTACAGGGGAGAAAAAGTTTCAGGGACCCCCTCACAACCCTCATGTTTATTATATAATTTGTTTCTTTAACGCTATGGAAATATTTATGTAACATAAATACTTTGTACTTATGTCCTGTTCTTTAATAGTGTTAATACAATTTTTTATACTTTTAAACACGGGATATTTTTCATTCAAGACACACTTAAATACCTTTCTTTTAATTATTATTTCAACTTCCAAAAATGATAGTTTTGAGAAAATTAACAGGGTCAAAAACCACCTTAAACCTTTACCTATTCACATAATGAACAAAATAAATGTATTGCCACTTCTTCAAATAATTACAGAACACTCATAGCAGCAGTAGTCATACCAAGTAACAGGGATTGATTTGTAAACTGATCAATGCCGAAATGCAAATAGTGGGTGGGGGGAGGGGGTCTAGGGGTCCTCCCCCAGAAAATTCTGAATAAAGTGTGTTTGATTTCCTGCATTTTGGTGTATTCTAAAGGGTTGTTAAACATCTACTGTAAGTGCTTGGGAAAAAAATATGTATTTTTTTGCGGACCACAAGCACCGGCTCATGGACCACCAGGGGTCTGGGGACCTCCGTTTGAGAACCACTGCTCTAGACAACTTTTATTGGTTAGAGAGGGGTCAAAAGTGACTCTTTGGAGTTGTAAAAGTTGCAGAGTTGCTCAACTGGTCCTGTGAAACTTTCATTTGTGAAATTGTAGTAAATCCCTCAGTATTATCAAACATACTCATGTATAAGTAATTAAAAAGGTCAGAAATGCATGACGAGCACATTGTATGCAGAAGTAGTTAAATTTAAAAATGTAGAGAAAAAACATGAACAGCATTCCTCGCTTCATTGTTGTGACTACAGTCCTATCTTACATAAATGCTGCAGTAGATAGAGGCAGGCTTATAAAACTACAAAAGGTATGACTGAGTGTAATAAATTGCAGCCATACAGCAGCAACAGTCCCCTTTTTTATACCACCAGATGGCTTAATTGACAACTGAGATTTTCTTTCCACCTCAGGAACAAGTTTGTGGAGTTTGACATGAAGCCGGTGTGCAAGAAGTGCTATGAGAAGTTCCCCTTGGAGCTGAAGAAGAGGCTGAAGAAGCTGTCCGAAGCTGCTGTTAGGAAGTGAACACACAACTGTGTCGATGGAGGAGAGGAAACAGTGAGGCAGCCAGTTCTGTCCACCTTCAAGAATCACCTAAGATAGAAATAGCCTTTTCATACTACATTTAGATTGGTTACTGTAATGGAGCGTGTCACTTGTAACTCTTGTATTCACACCTAGAAAGTGCTGAATCTGGATCTTTGGTTCCTGAAACTAACAGTCAGATTGTTGGTTGCTTCACCTGTTAGTGCCTTATTGCCTAAAAGCTGCACTGTTTATGTTTTTATATATATACTTGCTTGTTTCACTGCTAAATACATACAGTATAGTACCTGTGAGAGTGGTCCTGTACTTAAAAACAAACTTTAGGAAACATTTGGAAATATGACTTTAAAGATGTTTTGACATGTTCAACAGTTGGCCAACAGGAGAAATCTCTCTTCTGTTTGAATGATGTTACTGCTATGTTTCTCTATTTAGTAAAAAAGAAAAAAGAAGTTGTATAAGATAAGTTGTATTAAATATTTATGTACTCAAGAATGCTTGTTTCCCCATATTTATCATTATATGTAAAATGAATGTTTGTTTTTATGGTGAAAAATAGTTTTGCTAAGGTCTGTAAAATGGCAGCAGTATCTCTGGCAGCAGTCTTAGTGCCTCCTTACAGTATTTGCCAGAACTCGTATTTCCTTTAACGTTATCCAAGTTTTGCATTTTTTTAACTATGCTTATTCACACTGAGTTCATAAAAGAGACATAAAAGCATAAATATTAGGGATGCACATTATTATCGACATGGTATCAGCACCGGACAATATTAGCGATAAAGTTAAATTAAAAGTTAAATATTGAACATTTCATCAAAATAACTTACCGATATGAAAAATGATTGTGAGTATATAAGGTGCTGTTTTTGTATGATTGTTCAAGTGTTGTCATTGTGTTCGAGAGAGTAAATGTCATGAATACATTTGACATTAAACATAGTCCAAGTTCAAGTGTTGCATCATTTTCAGCCCCTTTTTTGCATCTGCATTTGGTAGCAGGTCAAACTGACAAAGACCATGCAGAATAATGTACTGTATTTTAATTCCACATCAGAGAAAGCTATGTAGTCTGTAAGTAAGGGTAGGGGAAAAAATAGTTGTTGGTATCGGTTATCGACCAAATAAGTTTTAACATATCGGCATATCGGATATTGGCCAAAAATTCCAATATTGTGCATCCCTAATAAATATGGTCCAGTGCAGTTGAGTATCAACTCAATAAGCTTCACACTGACATGATTTTATTTATGTTGTTATATGTGTGTGTTACAGAGATCGAATGTGAGTGGTGTTAGCTGTTAGAACATTAGTTGTTAGTAATCCAAAAAAGGTGATCCTCTTAAAGAAGCGCAAGTGTTAGTAAAAGAAGTCAAATGTTCTTATGTCAAAGCAAAGTGTGTGCACTGTATTTTATCATGCAAAGCTTATTTTATTGCTTCAGCAAAGCACATTCCACAATTTTATGAATGCAAAACGTTTGTTTTCATACTGCATTTCAGCACTAAAATCACAACATTTCTCTTGTACAAGCTTCAGCAACACTAAATTTTGCATTTACAAATAGACTCTTCCGATACTGTTTTTTTTTTAATCTTGGCAATATTTGTGATTGTATTTTATTATCATCGTAATACATCAAAGTGCATGTTCAGAACTTGAACTGAAAGCTTTTTTGTTTGTTTTTCTGTTAGCTTATTTAAATAAAGTATTTCAAAATTAGCTGTGCATAGTTTTTTTTTTTTTCGTCGAAAGTAGAAACACACCATATTATAATTGTTTTGCATATATCTGGGATGCACGGTGGCACAACTGGTGGTGCTGCTGCCTCTCAGCAAGCAGGTCCCCAGTTCAAATCCCGGTCTGGGGACCTTTCTGGTTGGAGTTTGCATGTTCTCTTCGTGCGTGCATGGATTTTCTCTGGGTACTCTGGTTTCTTCCCACAGACCAAAAACATGCATGTTCGGCTGATTGGTAACTATATTGTCCCTAGGTGTGAGTGAGCGAGCAAATGGGTGTTTGTCTTTAATGCCTCTTTTCCACAGGGCCTGTTCGGGCCCTTTCGGGCTCCTACACAACTAGTTTGGGCCGATATGTGTCCCTGTGATGGACTTGCGACCTGTCCAGGGTGTACCCCGCCCCTCGCACAATGATTGCCAGACATGGGCACCGGTGACCCCTGTGACCCAAAATGGAAGAAGCGGGTAAAAGATAATGGATGGATAGCGTATATCTTAGATCTCTTGTATATTCTTGCTATTTTTGGGTGTAACTGGGACCTTGAGTACACAATTTCGTTCCACCCCATGTACCACGTGATGCAAAAGACGAAGTCACTTTGAACCTTGAAAGTTCAGGGTACAAATGTGTTACATAAAGATATTTAAAATGATTGCAGAGTATCATGCAAAGGCATCGCTAGTGGTTGTACTTTATGCAGCACACTATGTTTTGGAAAAATAGTATAAAGAAATATATTTAAGCTCAGACAAGGTGGAAAATAATTCTTTACTTAAGGGAAATTGGTCCATATCACAAAAACAAAGCCAAATTAAGGCAAATAAATGCAATATTTTACACATTGCCTTCCATAAAACCTGCAGTTATGCTGGCACTTGTTCCTGTTTCCAGAGGTTTCAAGAAAATCTTGGGATGTTTCTTAATGGTTATACATTTAAAGCCATTATAATCACGATCCATTATGATCATATTATTTCTCATAATGGAGAATGTGCATGTGTATAGCTTGAGCTTGTCTATTTTGGAATTAAAAAAAAAAGTGTACTATACAGCATTATAGTGTTTTGAACATTTTGTGGTACAGTATTTTTTTACTGTGACGTTTCTGGTCCCACCCATCTTTTTTAAAAAAACAGTGCGTCAGCGTGCGTCGTTAAAACTCTTAATTCTGATTGGATAAGTAAGACCCACGTGACCCATTCCTGTTTGACGGTAACGACACTACGCATGGGGAGTTAACATGACTGACGAGCTGAAATAACCTTACTGTTTAATAGATTTGGTAAAGTCTGTCGTCTTCTGAAATATATCTAGCTCGTTGTAGAAGTACTTGATATTTGTAGTCATGCGGCGGAGCAAGGCGGAAGTGGACCGCTACGTTTCATCTGTACAGAATTCCTCTCCTTCACTCAAAGAGGTAAGCGGCTAATCACGTTAGCATGACTTGTAGCAGATTAACATGTGACATATAGCCGGTGTAAAGTCTAGAGTTGGTCAGATTTTAACCACACGCTAAATGTAGTCTTCAACAAATGGCGAACAATTCGTTTGCCCAAAATACTGACTTTATGTTTAATAAGAAAGTTTCCAATGCTATGTTAGCTACACCCGGCTGCTAGCGGCGCGCGCACACATTAGCTAACCGGCTGCTGCTGCTTTTAAATGCGTGCTTAGAAATGCGCGGTTCGGTGAAGCAGCTCTGTCATGTTTTAGCCACCTCAGTGACGACTGTAATCAACTTTTACTGCGTTTATTAATTTTATGAATTAAAAACGTTAGTTTGCGCTGTATTTCCTGTATCGTGCTAGTGTCCACAACACTAAACATGATAAGCCGGACTGTAGTCTTTGTAATATCTCGAGAATATGGTTGTTTTATCACAAATAAAAACAAACAAGATAAACAAAACCATAAAATACTAGAAACGAGTGTGTTATGTGATTGATTAATGTAAATAAGCAGCATGTGAATTTACCTATGAAAATGGAGGAAATGTGCATTTGGAAAAATGCTACATTTTTTAGAAGAAACCAACATGTTTAATTATAAGATGCAACAAGTAGCTTCTTATTCCTCTAACAGCCATGACAGAAGAGTCTATTGCTGTGGAGGTCTGCATTGTATAAATAAGCCAATCTAATATGTTACTAAAACTACTTACATGTAATTATAATTAGGAACTGTACACAATGTGTTTTCTATTTGGGATCTCACCTGGTAATGTTCTTCTTTCCTCAGAAGCCAGTCAAAGGGTTTTTATTTGCTAAGTTGTACTTTGAAGCAAAAGAATATGAACTTGCAAAGAGGTAAGCATGTGAGCTTCTCTGTTTTTGACCAGCTGTGCTTCTGCTGCTTCCGTCAATATTGTGCTGACTATTTGGTGGCATGTTTCACATTCATTCTAGGCATGTGTCAGAGTATCTCAAGGTGCAGGAAAGGGATCCCAAAGCACACAAATTCCTTGGGCAGCTCTATGAGAGAGAGGGAGACATCAACAAAGCAATCGGATGCTACAAGGTAGAGAGAATGTATTGGTTGGAAGAAAATAAACAATATGAACCTGCTAAGCATTCATCCATTTCCATTACTCAGGATGCTAGTTTGTATTTAGTATTGTATATTATTATTTTATTAATGTCTGATGTATTCTGAGTAACAAATTGTAGGATTTTATTATTAATGTTGATAGCAGAATAGGAAATGTTTCTACCAATAGATAGTTGTTAAGTCATTATACTTGTCTGCTCAGAATGAATTAATCTGAAACCCCATATAGACACTTTTGGGGGTTTATGTAGTATTAATAGGCAGCTTATATAAAGTAAATGAAAATAAATATTATAATGAAGAGCAATTCATTGATATAAATATAACAGATGATGACCTTTCTATAATTCACCTAAACTGTAGAAGTATAAATGCAAATTTATCAGACATGTTAGATAGGCTAAAAAACATTAATACAACTTTTAAAATAATAGCATTATCGGAGACATGGCTTAATGATGATAATATAAATAATATATATATTGAAGGATATGAATTACATCATATGAATAGAAATAATAAAAAAGGTGGAGGAGTGGCTTTATTTATACACAAGGAATTAAAATGTAAAGCAATAAAAGAAATGTCAATAGTTGTTGACAATATGATGGAAATGATAACAGTGGAGATAATAAATAAATATGAAAAAAACATTATAATTAGCTGTGTCTACCGATCACCAGGTTCAAAGATAGAGATGTTTACTGAAATATTATTGGAGT
>JARVGS010000321.1:13812527-13823208 GCA_031762315.1 Hypsolebias antenori | reverse complement strand
GGAATTTAATACATTGGTGTCACATACAAAACAGTCCGGCACCGGGAAGTTTATTGTGTCGACACCGCGTTCGCGTATGTAAAATTTGAGCTTTGCGCGTATTGGGTACGCGCGTACATCTGCGTATGTACGACGGCGTATGTACGGCCGTACGCAGAACTATGTGGGGGGCTTTACAGTTCAGGATTGTTCAGGTGATTCTGTTTCAAAGAAGGAAAAACTTACCAGTAAACAAGATAAGCCAATTAAAAAAAAGAGTTCTGCAGCATATTGTAGGTGGGAAAAGACCTTTATGTTGGACAAAAATTATTGACTTGCAGCAATACATAAATAAAACTAATTAAACATGCCTAATTGAGCAGTAACTATAATATGAAAACTGGACAATAATGAACTGCCTTCAACATAAGGAGACAGAGCAGGGGCCTTTTATTGTCATTGTTCAGGTGTTTCATGTCCTGTATACTGGGAGTTTGCACTTTGCAGACATTTCACAGAATATTCAATATTAATTTGGTTCAGGCATTGAATGTCATGATATTTTTTTATATTTTGAATTATTATGGGTTTTTTGCAGATCTATCAGCGACTGGCAGAAGAGGCGAGCAATGGAGTAGAAGAGACCCAAGACAAGTGTATAACTTTCCTAAGAAAGTTCAGGAACTATCTGTCAAAGATCTACAGTGCCAATGCAGATGATCTAGATAAGGTTAGTTCCTATGTTTGATTTGGAATTTTAATTACACTTTGGGCAACTTTACTTTATGTTTTTACTTCTTGGTTTGAACCCTGCAGTTGTAGTAATCTTTATTTTTGTATCCCAGCTTCCTGTGTCCATGGAGGAGGTGGTGGACCTCCTGAATGATGTAAACCAGCAACTCGGGGAGACTGGGGAGGACATGGATGAAGAGCACGAGAAAGAGATGGAGCGTCAAAGAGCACTCGCTCACTCCAGCCCGGCTCATCCCACAGAAATCAGTGCAGCCATTTCCCACATCAAGTTTTCTACTCCTTCTCCAAACAAAAGCATAATTTCTCCTTCTAAAAGACTGGTGAATCCATATTATGGGATAATATTTAGATTTGTTTCTCATTGTGTTTCACAGCTTATAAATCGTGAGTTTCATTATGTTTTTTTTTAGATTTCACCAAAGACCCCACCTCATTGGGTTGAGGACCAGAAAAGTCTCCTTCAGATGCTCTGTCAGCAGGTTGAAGCTCTCAAGGTCAGGATTAGAGATTAAGCATTTCAGTTACATGAATTGTCTGAATTTTACCAGCTTCTCAGCTGCTTTTGAAGCCCATTCAGCCACTGTCTGTAACAAAACTACAGAACTATTGTTTTATAGATGATTACAACTGATGTATTCACAACTTTTAAAGAAAATTGTTTTGTAAACTGTTGACCCAAATACTACCACCAAGGATGTTTCAAGCTCTTTTTGTCGGTCAAGATCAAAACTAAATTATGTTCCCTGCTTTATAATTACGTATTATATTTGCCCTGGTTCTACTTCTCTTTTGTAAGTTATTAATTGTTAGAAAAATCACCTCGTCTCGATGTCAAAATAATATTAAGCTAAGATTACGATTTCTTTGTCAAGTTTGCTCGTCCCAGTCTTTTCTGTGCAATGTACAGCAGTAGGAGGACTTTTGAGTCTATTTTGGGGTTGTTTGAGAACACAGCTCATGCTTGTTGTCTCTAGTTGTCGTGGTTTGTTTCATTTGCATCATTCTCCATGTGGATGAGCCTTCAGTCAATAATCAGCTCTAGATAACTTGTTTGTTACTGTATTTATTCATTACGCTACTGTTTTGCAGAATGAGGTTCATGATCTGAAACACAACGCTTCAATGAACGCAGGCTCTCCTCATCATAAGTTATTCGGGGAAGGCTACAGGGCAGAAGGCTTGCAGGATTCTTTTACCCCTGTCCAATCCTATCATGGAGCCCCTCTAACAGGTGAGTCTTTCACATCTAAAACATTGTCAAATATATACTTCCAACAGTTTATTTACCTGCTTTCCTCTTTCTGAAGTTGCCACTACAGGTCCCTCTCTGTATTACAACCAATCTCCAGCTTATAACTCTCAGTATCTTTTGCGCACAGCAGCAAATGTAACCCCAACCAAGGTAATTCTTATCCTCTATTACTGGTTTATAGAAATAAAGTTGTTCAGACTGTTGAATGGTATTTGTTTGTTCTTCTGTTTACACAGGGTTTATTGTATGGTGTGAACCGTATGCCACCCCAACAGCACATGTATTCCTACCAGCCACCCACTCACACACCTCCATTGCAGACAGCCCCCGCTTGCATCTACCCTCCACAAGAGCAAGCGTTTGGTGCCCCTCTACGATTTGAATCACCAGCCACAGGCCTTCTTTCCCCATACAGTGAAGATTATTATGGCCAGAGTGTTTCCCAACAAACCACTAACCCGCCTCTGCCTGAACCAGGTTACTTCACCCAGCCGGCTGTAGTCCCTATTCAACCACCAAAGAGTGTCGAGGGGAAGTCTGTGGACTTTGGAAAGCTTTCCTTCAATCAGCCGGCTCCTTCTGAAGTTCCCACGGTATCAAGTTTTGGTGCAGGACCAGCTGCCCAGTCTACACCTTCAACCGCTTTTAAATTTAACTCCAATTTTAAATCCAATGATGGAGATTTCACTTTCTCAGCTTCTCAAGCTAAGCACAGCGAGAGTTTGCTTGGACTACTCACATCAGACATTCCCTCAAAAGCTGATGCAGTTCCAGAAAAGCCCCCAGCCCAGGAACAGGCATCCAGCCAAACTAACATCTTCACCTTTTGCCATAAAAATGTCACCAGCTTCTCGTTCATTGATTCCACACAAAACACTGGAAACCTTTTTGGAAAGGTGGAGCAGCCATTTAAATTTGGTGACGTTACCAAACCAGTGTTTGGCCTCGGCAAGAGTAAGGAGCAGGAAAAACCGGCTGAGAGTGACCATGATAGCACACGTGAGGAAGATGAGGATGGTCCTCACTTTGAACCCATTGTACCGCTTCCTGACAAAGTAGATGTGAAAACGGGTGAAGAAGAGGAGGAGGAAATTTTTTGCAACAGGGCAAAGTTGTATCGATTTGACACAGATACAAAAGAGTGGAAAGAACGAGGCATTGGCAACGTTAAAATCTTGAAGCACAACACTAATAGGAAGGTCCGCCTCTTGATGAGAAGAGAACAAGTTCTTAAGATCTGTGCAAACCACTACATCACTGCTGACATGCTGCTGAAACCAAATGCTGGCTCTGACAAATCCTGGGTGTGGAATGCCATTGATTATGCAGATGAAGAGCCTAAACCGGAACAACTGGCCATTCGCTTCAAAACAGTAGACGAGGCTGCTCTTTTCAAATCGAAGTTTGAGGAAGCCCAGAGGGTTGTTACCCTATCACCTGAAAAACAAACTCCACAAGAGAAAAAGGAAAGTTCCAAGGCCTCGAAGTCACTAGCAGCCCAGTTTGCACTCAAAGAAGGAGAATGGGAGTGCTCTGTGTGCTGTGTAAGAAATAAACCCACCGATATGCAATGTGTGGCTTGTCAACATGCCAATCCCCAATCTTCAGCAAAGCCAAAAGTTCAGGCTGCTGGGGAAACCAAATCAAGTCCATTCACGTTCAAATTTGGTACGGATTCATCAAAGCCAAGCAGTTCTGGTTCTACATTTTCTGGATTTAGTGCTTTTGGAGCCTCAATACCATCCTCGTTTAAATTTGGCACCAGCTCCACAAAACCTGCAGACACAACAACCAGTGCATTCTCTTTTGGCTTAGGATCACAGTTTGGTAAAAAGCCAGAGCAGTGGGCCTGTAACAAGTGTTCTGTAAAAAATGAAGCCTCCACAGACAGTTGCATTTCATGCAAGGCTCCTAAAACTGCAATTAAAACATCTGTGATAGCACAAATTACCCCTGCTGCAGCTGCACCTGCAGCACAGCCTTCTGTGTCTGTAATTGACTCTGAATTTGGGGCACAGTTCAGTAAGAAGCCTGGCCAGTGGGATTGTGATGTATGTGAAGTGAGAAACGAAGCATCTGCTGACAGATGTGTTGCCTGTCAAAGTCTAAACCCTGCAGCTAAATCTACCGTTGGGGCTGCAGTAGCACCAAGTATGCCAGCAGTGTCAGCATTTGGGTCTGAGTTTCTTAAGAAAGACGATCAGTGGGATTGCAATGCCTGCCTGGTCAGAAATAAAGCATCTGCTACCGAATGCGTTTCCTGCCATGCTCCACACGAAACCCCCTCTTTAGCAGCCATGTTTGCCATGAAGGAAGGAGAATGGGATTGTGACACTTGTCTTGTCAGAAACAAAGCCTCTACTGATAAATGTGTGGCCTGTCAGGCTTCAAATCCTAATGTTAAAAGCACAAGCAGCTCTGCTTCCTCTGCATCTGCCTTCAGTTTTTCCATTGGAACCAAGAGCGCATCAAGCCAACCTTCTGTAACTGCATTCACGGTGCCTTTTGGAAGTAGCAGCACTTTTCAGTTCGGCGAAAACAAAAACTCAGATTCTTCTTTCAAGCTTGAAACTTCTCAGGCTGCACCTACTACCACCACAAGTTCTGCAGGCTTTTCTTTCTCAATGCCCATTCCAGCTGGTGGCTTCAAGTTTGGCATTCAGGACACAACAAAAGACTCAGCTTCATCCGATGATCAAACACCATCAGGGTCGGCCTCGAGTCTCCTTAAAACCATCGCTGACAAACATAAGGAGAAAGAAAATGTGTCAGTATCTTCTGCAGTCCAGCCAGAAAAAGAAGAGAATCCATTAATTGCTGGGAAAGGTAATGCGTTCAGCTTTGCAGACTTGGCAAAATCCTCTGGAGGGAGCTTCCAGTTTGGCACGAAAGATCCTGATTTCAAAGGTTTCTCTGGGGCTGGAGAACAGGTGTTCTCATCACTACAGGAAACCCCCACCAAGGCAGAAACCTCCAAGAATCAGGAAGATGATGGGATGTATAAAACAGAGGATCATGATGATATCCAGTTTGAACCAGTGGTCCAGATGCCTGAGAAGGTGGACCTTGTAACTGGTGAGGAAGACGAACAGGTTCTGTACTCGCAGCGCGTCAAACTGTTCAGATTTGACACCGCCACCAGTCAGTGGAAAGAACGTGGGGTGGGAACTCTCAAATTCCTAAAAAATGACACCAACGGTCGACTAAGGGTACTGATGAGACGAGAACAAGTTCTGAAGGTTTGTGCCAACCACTGGATCACCACCACCATGAACCTTAAGCCCCTGGCAGGCTCAGACAAAGCATGGATGTGGATGGCCAATGACTTCTCTGATGGAGACGCTAAGCTTGAACAGCTGGCTGCCAAATTTAAAACTACGGAGCTCGCTGAAGAGTTCAAGCAGAAGTTTGAAGAGTGCCAGCGGCTTCTCTTAGATATTCCCCTGCAAACCCCCCACAAACTGGTGGACACTGGCAGAACGGCACACCTCATTAAGAAAGCAGAGGAAATGAAGTCTGGTTTGAAAGACTTGAAATTGTTTTTGACAGATGACAAAACGAAGATCAAAGATGACGACACCCAGGGAGACGTTACAACCTCCGGTGATGTTTCAGGTCTTGTCATCAGGCCTCATGGTGAAACCACCGGTCCTTCCTTGGAGTGGGACAACTATGACCTAAGAGAAGGAGCTATAGACGATACCACTGATTCATCAGTTTATGCTACCCCTGTTTCCAGCAGTCCCTTGAGAAAGAACCTTTTCCGCTTTGGAGAATCTACTGGCGGCTTTAGCTTTAGTTTTCAGCCTGGCATCAGCCCTTCCAAGTCTCCTGCAAAGCTCAACCTGAGCAGAGTCTCAGTGGGTACAGATGAGGAGCAGGATAATACTCAGGACGAAGAACGGGATGGTCAGTACTTTGAACCTGTGGTCCCTTTGCCTGATTTGGTTGAGATCTCTACTGGAGAGGAGAATGAGCAGGTGGTGTTCAGCTACAGAGCCAAACTGTATCGCTACGACAAAGAAGTGAAACAATGGAAAGAAAGGGGCATCGGAGACCTAAAAGTCTTACAGAATTACAGCACTAAACGAGTCAGGCTGATAATGAGGAGAGACCAGGTACTGAAGATCTGTTCTAACCACTGGATCACAGAGATGATGAAGCTGGAACCCATGAAGGGGTCAGAGAAGGCCTGGGTCTGGAGCGCCTTGGACTTTGCAGAGGAAGGAGAGGGTAAAGTAGAGCAGCTGGCTGTGAGGTTCAAACTGCAGGAAACTGCGAACACATTTAAACAGGTCTTTGAAGAGGCCAAGGTGGCGCAAGAGAAGGGGGAACTGATGACTCCTGTGACGTTACGAACTGCTGCACCACAAGAAAGCACAGCAGCAGCAGCACCTGAAAGGATGACCACTGCTGTTTGTGGGGCAGCAGCAATCGCTGTTCTAGAGGAAACGACAAGAGAACGATCAGAGCCACCTTCTGACGTTGGGCCCAGTGCAGCAGGACCTCCGAGCCCAATTAACCCATTAAAGGCTGTAGTGTCGCCCCCCAAGTTTGTCTTTGGCACCGATAGCCTCCAGAAGATTTTTGGGACTCAGAGAATCCTCTCAGAAACGCCAACATCTGGATCAGGTTTGAAAACCGCAGAGGCTGAAAGTTCAGTCAAGCCCATGTCTGTTGCTCCTGCATTCAAGATGAGCACAGGTAATAAAAGATTTCATGTGAAATGTTTTTATTTTATTTTAATTGAATATGAAAAAAATGGTGGACATTTTATTGTCCGTCTTGTTCCATCTGCATCTCATTGTTCAATGATTGTATTTGGCACCAACTCCTCACCAAATTATATGGGCAGAATTTTAAAAAGTTAAGTCGGGCCCTCCGGACGAGTTCAGAAAGCCAAAAAAAATTTGTAGAAACGTTTCATCTTTCAGACTGAAGAAGTCTTTCAGATGAAAGACTAAATGTTTCTACTATTTTTTTTTTATTTTTTTTTTTTAGCCTGACCAGAGGACCTGACAAACTTTTTTGGAGTTACTGAGCATGCATCAGGATATCTGGGCAGAATTTGCCATAAAAACAGTTTCCATTTCCTGTCTGTGTAGCCAGTTAATGTGCTAATGCATGAGGTATACTGTATATTCATATTTTAAAACGTGACCAACTAATATGGATGTACTGAACTCTTAGGCATTCATTACAAATCAGTACAGTACTTTGAACTCCGTTAAACAGAATAACATATATTTTACATTTGAGCAATGGTGGCGTTATTTTTTTATTATACCAGCCTCATAATTAGTTTCTCTTCGCCTGAATACCCATCGTCCTTCAGGGCTGGATTTTAGGCTTTTCAAAGATAACCCAATGGCTTTTTGGACCAACACATCCACCGGCCAATTTGAAACCCCAGGTACTCTAATTAATGCAGTGTGTGTTAACACCTCTCAGCTGCCACCTGGCTGACCCTGCTGCTACTACAAAAACAATAACCTGGATGCACGGAGTGGGAAAACAGAACAGACGCTAATGTGTTGCATGTTGTTTGTTGTAGCACTTATGTAACAATGTGCATAAACAAATTATTAACAAAACCACTGTATATAAACATAAATGTGTGTTCTTTAGCTGCAGTTTAAAGAGAGTGATGATGGAAGGTGTGTAAGTTGTAAACTTCTTGGAAGACTGTTTAAAAAAAGCTTTTTTTTTTTTTTATTGCTTTGGTATGAGAGTTTAAATTTTTTGTTTGTTAGTATCTTGGTGGTAGTTTATCTCAACGATCCCATCAATAAGTAACCAAACCTTTTAATCTATAGGGCAAATGTTCGTTTAGCTTAATTTTTATGATAAACCAGTTCTATCAGCAGCATCCGTATGAACTGGGTGCCTTCTGAAAGGTGAGCTGAGAGCAGAGGATGTTCCTTCATCGAGGCATGCACTGTGCAAACGTCACACGTGCCATTTTTAGCCCTGGAAGTGTAGCAACGACATGAAATGCAATTCCCTTCCCAGGAAGACATTTGCCACTGATCTGCACATCAGCAGAGGTTAGTCAGGGCTAAATCTCAGGTGTTTAGGAGAGTTAATGTTGCTCCACTGTATCTAATAGAGAGGCTGTGAACAACAACCAGCAAAAAAATGCTGTGTTACAAGTTGTTCCTCACTTTTGTAAATCTCATGCATGCCATTTATTGTTGTGCATGAGATTTGTTTTGTGTGTGAGAGTGTTTCTAACACTTCAAGATAACAAATCAAATTGGTTTTTCATACTTCCAAGCAGTATCCAGTTTTATATGTTCTGCTTTCATTGTTTTCTCCATCACAGCCCCCCCTCAGGCAGCAGGAGGCAGCCCGGTGTCAGATGAGAGCTCTGATGTAGAGATTGTTTACGTCAAGGAGCCCACTGCCGAACAGGCGGCTTTAGCCAGAAAGCTCCTGCTGCCTCTCACCTTCTTCTGCTACAAAAACGAGCCAGGCTACACCAGCAACGATGAAACAGACGGTGAGGAACTAACAAGAAATGATGGATCTAGTTGATTGAGCTCCTTAAGCAACCGACTTGAACATGTCAGAATAATCAGTTGTATACAGTAGTTTCAATTTTATTAACATTTTGGCATATTTCACACAATCTGTATCCACCTTGTGAAAAAAAAAAAAATCATGATTCCACTGTTTAATTTTTCCAATATTTACAGAAACATCTTTAAACCATCCTTGGCTAAGAACATGACATGTTTACTATGTGCAATTGTTTATTTAATAAAAATCTGTTGCCATTTAACTTATGAGTGACGATGCTAATCTTTACAATAAACGTAGTGTCTTCAGTCAGTTGGCATGCACTGTATTTTGAGTATTTCCATAGAACAAAGTCTATACTTTAAAATATTTGTCTGTAATAAAGCGAGGTTAAAGGGTGAAATGTATTGAGTTTTGTTTTCAGATGAGGACTATGAGTCAGCAGTGAGAGCCTTGAATGGAAAACTGTACCCTGATCCTCCTGAGGCTGCAGCTTGTAGTGAGGGTAAGTGTAAAACAACCTGCTGTTTCTGGTGCCTTGAACACATCACTTAGAAGTTTTTGGTTTTAATATTGTGCCTCAAAAAATCCAGACTAGGTTAAAACATGATGGTCTTTTATGTTCCAGTTCTCTCACAAGAAGCTTGTGCTCTGCTCTCAGAGCCAGACTGTCAGGTTGTGTGGGAGAAGAAACCAACACCAGAGGAGGAGGAGAAGGCAAAAAGTCTCCAGCTTCCACCCACGTTCTTCTGTGGCCTGAGCACCACGGACAGTGACCCTGACGGTGACAAGCCTGAAGACTTTGAGACAGAGGTCTGCAAAGCACACCAAGACCTGGTATGAACTCAGCTGTCTGTGTCAGCGCTTGAGCTCAACTCGTGCTTATGAAAGCAGATATTATCTAGGAACAGGTCGCATGTTTATGTGCAACTATTTGTTGACTGCAACAACTGCAAGATGTGTGTGGTGCAAGTACAATATGTAGGGTCTTAAATGTGCAAAATAGATGCTTTTGTAACATTTTTGTCTGTAAGACTCAGGAATTCAAGCTCTGTTCTAATGCTGATATTTGTGGTCGGAGTTAAAATTCTATAAAAAATATTAACTGAGCGAGTAATCTTAACAAAAAGGGACTTCACCTCGTGTTTCCAAATAACTTTTAAGTTTGTGAGTAAATTAAAATACACTCATCTTTAACATTTGAGATGTGTTGAACAGTTTTTCCTAATTTTATAGTAAAGGATAACCAGTTGCATTAAACATTGGTGATTCATAACAAAATAACCACTGAAGCATGACATTACATTTTCACTGCATTCGCAACTGATTGTGAGCAGGAAATTAAAGCTGCAACTCAATAGTCTCTTTTTTTTCTTTTACCGTAAGTTTATGTTGAGTTTAAGTATTTATGCAACTTTAACAAATATCAATCTACAGTTGTCCTGATGCATGATCAGTAATCCAGGTAGATGAATCTAACAAGGTTGAGTCAGGTCCTCTGAACGGATTCTTCTGATTGAAGAAGTCTTGGATAAAAGACGAAAAGTTTCAAGAAAGAAGAATCCGTCCAGAGGATCTGACTCATCCTTGTTAGATCATTCTATGACTGTTAGATGTCTGAGGTATGAAGGCACCAAAAATGGGAACCTGAGCATCAGACTGCAAAACAAACATGTACCTTGTTTTGCATTTTGATTAGGGCTGCACAAAATATTAAAAACTTACTGATTTTCAATATCAGTGCACATAATATCAATGTTGCTAAGGATTCTTTAAAAAAAATTACAGGCCCAAAGGATCAAACTGTGAAGCAACAAGAGAGCACCTGAAAAACTTTGTCTGAGGTGCATCTTATTTATTTTTTTACCCACAATATCATAGTTTGTTGACGTAGCGGTTCAGGACTTAAAGCTTGAACGTTGGTTTGGTTCCAACAATATACAGTATTCAGTTTGTAATAACATGAAAACCAGGAAATACTGTGGGTAGAAGACTAACAGGTGCAGTTTAAAGCTTTGGCAAATATTCACTTGGTTTAGCAGTTCTCCAGATCACAACCTAGTAGGGCTGAACAATTAATTGCATTTGCAATAATATTGCAATATGACAAAACGCAATTTTCTAATCGCAAAGGCTGCAATTTAACTGGTCATGTGATCTTCTTACGTGACTTGC
>JARVGS010000321.1:13756102-13770063 GCA_031762315.1 Hypsolebias antenori | reverse complement strand
ATGCCTCCCAAGTGCCTCCATCTGGAGGTTTTCAGAGGAACCACAGAGCAGATCCAGGACTCAATGGGGGGGGGATATTACTTTTTCCCCCTAACCTGGGAGTGGTTTGGGATCCCTCAGGAGGGGCTGGAGAGAAGGACTTCTGGGGCTTCCTCCTGGCCCAGTTGATGCAGTGATAAGCAGATGAAAATAAAAATAAAAATGGAAGTTTAATTAAAACTCATCCAGTTGTTCGTGGTGTATTTTGTGAAGAGATGGGCACACCTTTCATCAGCAGGCAGTAAATAAAGCTAATCAAACATAATCCACCAGTAAAATATCTACACAAATTCCCATTTTTAAAAATACTTTATGCAACTAGAAAAAGAGCGAAACAGACTGAGGCTTTTATAAAGTGTCCGGCAAAATAATCATCATGTTTTCAGCCTGGAGCTCAACTCCAGCCTCCTAGCTTGTCCCCATGTTTTAAATCCCGACACTTGACAGAATTATCTGCAGGAAACTTTATTTTATCGTGTTTTTGTCACATACTGTATTTAAATCTGTCTGAAACCAGAACGTTCTCACTGCACTGCTGCATCCTTTGTGTGTTTCCTCGTCTTTCATATAAAGTGTGCTTTTTTGCAGTTGCACTGCTGAAACACACACGCACCCATACACACACAGTAGAAGAGTAGTAGTGTGAAGTGTTTGCAGCAAGTGGACAGTCTTCTGCAGTTCCCCTAACAGGAGACTACAGGATAGAAAACTGGTCATACACGACCAGACAGGCGTTGACCCTAATTGGCTCATTTCCTTCAGAGGCAAAACACAATGAGTGCACAGGAAGCGCTTGTGAAGATGGAGTGAACTGTCAGAGAAAACAAGATATTTTCATTAATTTATCCCCAGTTGCTTTAATTTGCATCAGTGAGGCTCCAGGAGCCCATTCCTGGCTGCCATCGCCCGAGCACATCAAGCCTCGTCACATTTAACTGGCATCCATCTCAAACAGATTCAACTTCACAGAGTAATGTGTGGTAAACAGATGGATTTGGCTGCAAAAAGGAGCTCCATATTCAGACTCGCACAAGTCTGACAATTTCACAGCACAAAAATTATAAAAGCCCCCTCTCCATCTGGTGCGATAGATATTTATTTTGCATCTTCTTTCTTTCTTTTTTTTAAGCTCAAGAGACAATAAAGGGTCGAGAAAGAGAAAGAAAAGAGCTTCTAGAATCCACGCTCTTCTGTTATTTGCTCACATATTTCCCCTCCCTGAACGTGACGCCGTTTGCACACCCACTCTTAAAGAGAGAAAGGAGCGAGGAGGGACACGGAGCGGCACACGGAGCCGGTCTCTTTGCAGCTCCGACTTCACCGGAGCGCTGCCAGGCAGTGTTTGCCCAATCTTAACACGTCTGACTCGCTCCACAACAGCTGACAACACGTCCTCTGTTCACCAGCTGCACTCCGGGACCCACGTCTAAACGAAAAGACAGAAAGGGACTTGAGTAGTTTCGCAGAGGAGCGAAGGGACGCCAGCTTTCGGGGAGGAGGCTGGGTCGAGGCTGGAGGGGGTGACTGGGGAATGGAATGGAACCTCAGAAGGATGGAAAGTGAACTGAGGCACATCAACCCGGACCTGCTGCAGCCCAGCAAGAGCTTCAAGAAGCCCTCTTCAGGCACCATCACCCTCAATGTAGGGGGGTTTCTGTACACTGCCCACCGGACCACCCTTTCCAAGCACCTGGGGTCCTTTCTGGAAGAGCTGGCCAATGGTAAAAAGCCCGTTCAGCACACCGATTCTATGGGCAACCCCTTTGTCGACAGGGACGGTCCCGTTTTTCGCCACGTTCTGAACTACCTTCGAACCGGTGAGCTTCAGCTGCCCGATGACTTCCGGGAGGCGGGGCTCCTGCGGCGGGAGGCCGATTTCTACCGCCTGAGTGAACTGGTGGAGGCCGTAGCCGAGTGGGAGAGCCAAAGGGCCGCTCAGCGAGAACCGGCGTTCCTGGAGGTGACCGATAGCCACGAGAGGTCGCAGGGCCTCAAGGTGTACTGCAGCGACGCCGGCTTCATCGACAAGGTCAAAGCGCGGCTGGTGCAGATCTCCAAGAGCCGTCTGGACGGCTTCCCAGAGGAGTTCGTGGTGTCGTCCAACGTGATCCAGTTCCGACACTTCATCAAGTCGGAGCCCGGCTCGCGGCTCGTCCTGAAGGAGGACAGCACGTTCCTGTGCACACTGGACTGTCTGAAACTAGAGACGGTGATGCTGGCACTGAAATCAGGCTTCAAGCTGGTGACCAGCCTCGACAGCAGCAAAGGCTCGGTGGTGGCGGCCGAGGCCCTGCACTTTGTCAAATGAGATGAGCGGAAACAGAGTTGAGGGGAGGAGGAGGGGACAGGGAGGGAAAAGTCTAACGCCTGATCTTACATGCATCTCGCCCAACGTACGGTTTGAAGCTGAAGTGTTGTAATGTGTTGTTTGGTAGATGGAGACCAGGTGGTTTGGACTGTCTCAGAGGACAATGTTCATATAGTTAATAAATAAAGCACTGATTGATTGTTCTGCGGCAGAATTACATTTGGACAAACATTTGCACTGCTTTATGTTTCAAGAGTTCAAAACAATTCTGTTCAACTTTACAGAAAAGTCAGAGTAGTCTTGAAGGCGAGCCAGAGGGGAATCAGAACGCCGAGGATCGACAGCTCCACCAATAGATTGGTTTCTGCTTTATTAACGGCTGCAACAGCCCTCGCAACCAGTCGCCATGTGCACTGTTGTGCCACTCAGCTTTTATAACGGTCTGTGCGTGTGTGCATGTGTGTGTGTGCTGTGCTTTATTGGTGTAATAGCTTGGTGTTTGGTTTATTAGTCTCTCTGGAGCCTGAAGGGAAATGCACAGCTCTTTGAGGCTGATTTGGATGGACACAGACGTCACATTCAACTGCAAGGCACAAAGAACTGATTTTTTTTTGTTTTGTTTTGTTTGTTTTGTAAGGGCTTTGAATCCAGCATGATGCATGTGCACTGAATAAAAAGTGCATTTGTTAGTGCTGTGAGCCTCAGTGTCACAACTATCACCTTTAAATGTGAATCCTTTACAAATAAACCAATAAAAGTGAGACAAACTCTTGGTCTGATGTGTGTTTTTAAGTGGTTTTTAAGGTAAATGTAATCAAATGCAAATGATACCAGAGAGCAGGGCTGTTTTTTTTTTTTTTTTGGCAAATTACAAACGAATACATGTGCACCATCTAATTTTGACATGAACTTACTGTTCAGTG
Source organism: Hypsolebias antenori (assembly GCA_031762315.1). NCBI lineage: Eukaryota > Metazoa > Chordata > Actinopteri > Cyprinodontiformes > Rivulidae > Hypsolebias > Hypsolebias antenori. The sequence continues at coordinate 13,766,793 of JARVGS010000321.1, read as the reverse complement.
TTCTGATAATTGTCTTGTTTACAAAGATGTTTCACCTTAAGCTAATTAAAAATAAAAAAATAAGGGGAACTATACTTTGAACACTAGTTTATTGTTTGGAACGATGCCAGAGAAAGATATTAAATATGACAAAAGCAACATGATTCGAGTCAGTTTGCATGAAACTCATCGGAACAGCAGAGGGTGTCCTTTTCTTTTCTTCCATTCAGAACTGGTTTCAGAAAGAAGTTGAACTAAAAGAAACTTGTGCAAATTCAAACATCTGCTTAAAGATTTATTCTTGATTGTTTCTTTTGTTTTAGCTCATTGCAACCTGCTCAACTGTTCACATTGCTGCAGCAATAAAAAGGTGCTGTTGGATTTTTTTTTTAGTAGATCCCAAATAAATCAGCTATTTCAGGTTTAGTTTCGTCAATAAACTTCACTTAACGTCCATTCTTTCAACAGGTTAGATTCTGATTGAGTGTGCAAGTTTGGCCCATTCATGACAAAATTACTTTAGGCTAAGAAATCCTTTCTCCTCGCTGCAGGCGCACAGATTCACCATCATAAAAGCGCAGCAGCTTCACTTGCAGAGAGATCCTCCTTTTAAATCCACCCAGCTCCAATAAAGATGTTATTGGCATTTTAAAAGTGGGTCAGTCTGTGAGATAAATGTCTTTTTCCCTCAAGGAAGATTTTTTAATGTCTCTGCACAGCACCCTGATAATAATAATCTATTTCCTCACTAATGAAAGATATAATTGGTTAGAGATAATAGTTTAACATAAGTTTGGCCATCAACCCATTTAATACAAACATGTTTATGCTCTCATGCCGAGTGACTTTAGTGTCAGTTATGAGCGTGCAGGGTTCTGATTTATATGAGCATTTTCCAGCAGTGGACATCTAATCCACATTAACAAACTGTACTTGTGGAGAATTTTAACAGGATATCATGACAAAACACCTCATTCTGAAGCCCTGCACAAAAGGAGACGTTTAAAATCTAATATTCTGATGCATGCTCAATAGCCTAGGTAGAAAAATCTAAAAAATTTAAGTCTGTTCCTCTGGACATGTTCAAAATGTTACAATTTTTGTTTTTTTGAACCTGTCCAGAGGATCAGACTTAACTTTTTTAATTTAAAATCTAACGTGATATGCATGTCTGACCAGCTGCTTTAAGGCATTATAATAACATACCATTCAGATCACAACGACAGTAAAGACTACAAATTTATGAATATAATGACATAATAGAGAAAGATGCACACATTCTATTTACAATTTACACAAGCGTTTATGACTTTGTTCACACAAATCATATGAACAGAAATATATTTTAGATGGTTTTCATAACATTTAGATGGTTTTATTGAACTTTGTCACAGCGTTGGTGTAACTGGTCAAAAATGGCAGATAATTAGAAACTAATATGACAGCAGATAATTAAAATTGACTTCCGCAGACAGACATATAATTATCAGCATCTGTTTTTGAGCGGACACACACATGCACAGACACACACACCTCACTCCCAGTTTTTAGCTTCCATGGCAACACCCGCAGAAATCTGTCCCGTTATCGACATTCTCAAGAACAATCCCAACGTTGTTTCACTCATAATCAAAAACTTTTCTTGCAGCTCTGATAGATAAATGGTTCTTGAGGCCTTGCTCACAACCCGTTCAGAGGCGGCATACAAACTAATACACTGCTGCTGAGGCCCTTGATCATATCGTGAATGACGGCAGTCGTGACATGGAGCGAGGCCAGGAACCTGAGATGAAAGATGCTATAAAAGGAGAAAGAGCCAGAAGTTGAAGACAACATGAAGTATAAGAGACATGAGATGAAGAGGGTCCAGCTGAGGTTATTCTTACTTTCTGCTCAAAGAAAAGAGACAAATTTTCTGTTTTTTAACTCGTGTAAAACTAGTTGAATCAGCTCAGGTTAAAGAGGCCTACAGGACATAAAAAAGAAGATCTAAATTTTTTACTGTTCATAAAAAAAAAACAACAACAAGTTGATAAAAAGATTCCTCAGAGCATCTGTTGAGATGTATGGTTGTGGATTTTTAGTCAGATAAATCGAGCAGCAGAGCAAACACAAAAGTCGGGTTAAGTTTCATTTTCAAGCCCTGTTCTCCAATTTTTCCCTTTTTATTGATTAAAAATGTTGGTACCACTTTACAATAAGGCTTTACTTATAGAAGGTTAATGAATAGTTTGTAGATATGTTATTAGTGTATTTTCTGGCGTATAGGTCGCTCCAGCGTATAAGTCGCATCAGTCAAAAAAGCATCATGAAGAAGAAAAAAAACATATACTGTACAGGGTATGTCACGTTGGCGTATAAGTCGCATTTATTATGCGTCACCACTGACCCATCGCATTTATTTTGCATTTATTTTTGGTCAAAACAGCTTCATTTTGCCTGGGTGGCGCGGCGACATCCATCCATCCATCATTCCATCCATCGCAGCCAGAGCCGCTAGCTCTCCAGCATTCCTCCACCTTCACTAGCTGAGTGAAGCGAGCATGCACAGGAGGACTCGCTCTTGCAGTTCTTAGAAATTTAAAACATCAGTCAAAAAATTGTTATGAAAATGGGAGAAAAAAACAAGTCACAGGACTGACACATCTAAGCAAAAACTGTGACTTATACGCCAGAAAATACAGTAGTTCCTCTATAAACACTTTATAAATCATTAATAACTGCTTATTATGCAGTGATTAAGGATGCAAAAGGGACAAAACTGACCAGTTTCTTGCCAACTAGTGAGCCATATCTGTTCACCTGTATATTTCATCTAGAGTTGTTATAATAAATAAGTTACTACCTTGTAAGCACAATAAGCATTTGTAAAACTATTTTTTAGGGTATAATATTGTACTTTATCACTGAGATACTTATAATGCCATGATAATGTACAATACTATACGCTAAAAAATAGAGTTTACAAATGCTTATTGTGCTTACAAGGTAGTAACTTGTTTATTATAACAACTCTAGATGAAATATACAGGTGAACAGATTTGGGTCACTAGTTGGCAAGAAACTGGTCAGTTTTGTCCCTTTCTCGCCCTTAATTACTGCAGTTATTAATGATTTATAAAGCGTTTATAGAGGAATTAAGAACCAACAATAATCTATTTATTAGCCAACTATAATGGGAGCCTTATTGTAAAGCGGTACCAAAATTTGAAATCCAAAAATAAAAAATATTAAGGCAAAACACCTGACTTTCATTTACCCTTTATTTATATGGTAGTCTCATTGAGTCACGAGAACTCATTTTCAAGAGACTTTTTTTTTTTAACTCAAAGAAGCTGTTCACAAAGAGATAGGCAGCATCACAGCAGCTCCTTAGTTTTTTATGAAACAAGCCGCACTGCTTTTAACAGTTTATATAAAAAAAAACCTCTTCATGACATGTAAACTATCATTTCAATACATGCACTAAAGAAAGCTTTAAGATGCATGTGCTGTGCAGTGGCTGATAATAAATCTAATATCACAAACTGGTGGTTACATTAGGTTAGGAGACAAGCAGCTCCTCTAATGGTTGTGGGTTTGAAAGGCGTCTCTGGCGCTGAGGGAAGCTGCCTGTGCCAAAGTAAATGCAAAACAAGTCTAGCCTGGCTTTTTCTCAAACAATGTGTAGCTGAGATGTGTCATGATCAGTTTATGGAAGCTTGTGGGAGTGGAAACCTTTACATGTATCTGTCTCCAAGCACTGAAAAGCTTTATTCTCATTTCCCTAGAAAGGAAAAGTGCCCCAACAAAAGCAGCCACATTTCTCCTCACTGACTGGTTGAACTTTCAATTGTGGAGTTTATCTCTGTGGGGAGCTTGAAATGAACAGCATCACTCATTTTTCCTCTACATGTGCATTCCCCACAGGCCCGCTGGAGCAGACGATGCCGTCAAACCAACGACAACCCATACATGACTCATCTGCCTACTTTCATTTTTTTTTACTTTACTTTGTGGGCCGGGATGGTGTAGAGGCAGGGCAGCCGGCTCAGGACCGGAAGGTCCCGGGTTCGATCCCCGGTCACTGCACACCTCGTTGTGTCCCTGGGCAAGACACTTAACCCCAAGTTGCTCCCGGTAGGACTGGCTGGAGCCTTACATGGCAGCCTGCTGCTACCGGTGTACGAATGGGTGGATGCCTGGTACTGTGAAGCGCTTTGGGGCCCCTCATAGGGGGCTGGAAAGCGCTATATGAGTAAGCTCCATTTACCATTACCATTTACCAATTTTAGACAGCTAAAAAAAAATCAATTTGTTTTACTGATATAGAGCTAAACTCTTGTGTGGGAGTGGTTGATCCATCCATCCATCCATCCATCCATCCTCTTCCACTTGTTCTGAAGTCGGGTCTCGGGGGCATTAGCTTGCGCAGCGAGGCCTAGACTTCTTTTTCCACAGCCACCTCTTCCAACTCTTCAGGGAGGATTCCAAGGTGTTTCCAGGCCAACCAAGAGACAAAGTCTCTCCAACGTATCCTGGGTCGTCCCCAGGGTCTCCTCCCAGTCGGACATGCCCAAAGCATCTCCCTGAGGCGCCCAGGGAGCATCCTTTCCAAATGCCCAATCACCTCAACTGACTCCTCTCGATGTGGAGGAGCAGCTGCTCTACTCAGAGTCTCTCCCAAATAACTGAACTTCTCACCCTATCTCTAAGGTAAAGTCCAGCTGCGACGGAAACTCATTTTAGCTGCCTGTAGCCGTGATCTTGTTCTTTCGGTCACTATGCAGAGTTTGTGACCATAGGTAAGGGGAGGAACATAGACAGACCAGTAAACAGAGTGTACCCTGTTTCTTGCATAGTGACTGCTGGACATGGGCACTAACGACCACTTTGAACCAGAACGGAAGATGCAGATAGAGATAATGGATGAATGGGTGGATGGATGAATGGATGGATGGCTGAATGTACATTAAAGTCTTCACTGACTATATGTTAGGAAAATATTCAGTGAACCACTGGATGGCGTTAATAAAACTGTTAGAAAGTAATCATTGGATGTGCATCTTTGACTCACTAACTTTTGGAGTCAACTCTATTCGAGATAGCTAAGCTCTAAGTGACTATTGCAAACACACAAATGGCTGTAACAATCACAATTAAAGACATCAAGCTATAATTTGGCATGGTGGTACTAGCTGAGACTCATTCTCAACACATACTTTGAGTGTTGACAGATTGGGTAAGAACTTACAATACTGCGTGTGATTGAGCATAATGTTATTTTTAAGACTTGACCAAAATGGTTAAAACTTTTCATTTTGTATTCTTGAGCTTAGTTTAAAAGTTTGGCATGAAAGGGGAGAAGCAATATGCATCTATTAAAAAAATAGGCTTTTCATTACAAAAAAATGTTATTTTTCACATAAATCGTAAGAAGAATGCACAGGATGTGGATGTGGGCCTGTGTACCTCTCCTGAAGTCGCAGACTTTGCCATGTTGTTAATGACTGTGCAGAGTACTCTAGCATCCACAGCTTATAGAAGAGCATCATGTTGAGGAACACAAGCAGGATCAAGCTAGAGGACAGACACCGGACAAACAAAATTACAAAAAATCAAGCCATTGATGTTCATCTTAGCAGCTCTGACTGCTAAAATGTATAGCAAAACATGTACTGTATACCTGAGACAGATCCTAGGGATGGCAATGGAAAAAAAAAAAAACAGAAGTTACACTCGGAAAAACAAAAATAATATCTGAAACCTATTTTATTCTTTTAAATGCAAGTCAACAACACCAGGAAAAGAGGGTGAAATGCAATCAGAGACTCATAGACATGGATGGTATGCCTGCATGTGTGTGTAATGTGTGTGTTGCGTACACAAAGCTGATAATGAGCAGCAGTTTAGAGACGCTGTACAGAGCCAGGCCTCCTGGCAAATGATGATGTTCTGGTCTCTGGTGTCTGGTCTGCGTGGAGCCCACCACTTGTTTGATCCTCTGAATCACTTCCTCGTCTGTTGGTGTAGTAACAGGGCTGAGAACCTCATCCAGATGCTGGCTGCGCATATGAGGGAGTGGTTTTTTTTTCCGCCTCAATGTGGAGTTCTTCGCCACCTTAGCCTTCGGAGAGAGTTGGTGAGCCTCTGTGATGATTTCTTCTAGCTTTGACAACTCTATCTCTGAGGGGGAAGAAAATTTTATTAGACCAGACACAAAACATAATGTGCTTTTTTTTTTTTTTTTTTTTTTACTACTTTATATGAAATTATTCTGTTTTTGTTGTTACAATATTGTTTAACACTAAGATAAAAGAAAGGTTTCTTTAATTTATCCTAAAGACACCATAGGCACTTTACATAAATTGTAAATCTAACAGAAAAGAGACAAACAGCAAACAGCCCATGATGTCAGTTTATTGTCCCCTTCTCTAAACTAGACTGACTATTTAGGGTTCTTCAATAACCAACACTTAAGTAGTCAGGTCAACCATTGGGTTGTCAGCCGTGTGATTTAATGACAGCAGCTGGACTTTGAGCCTCACATTAGACAGTTGTTTCCACGCTTCTCTAGAGTGTTGACATTTTGCCTGAATTAATCGCATGAAAGCACTAGTTATTTTTAGTTACATAAACAAGAGCTTGATGTTCATCCACTTGCACATGTCACTGTTGGTTCCCATTTTCTGTTTTTATGATACCTTTGCTTATTTTAGCTAAGCTGGATTGTACGGTACCCCTTGTTTAGTGCTGACATGTTTTTCAATGTGACATAGCATCAAATGAGGCTACTGCTGAAAACGAATCAACCCAGACACACAGTAACCAGAGCACATTTTACCTAGCTGGCGGAAGTTCTCGTCAAGCCCACTCCAGAAGTTTTTCTCAATGAAGCCTTTCACCAGCCCCCATGGTTGTTTCCTGTAACGCAGCTCTGTTGAAACCCTGGGAGACAGAAATGTATTGATACATCTGTGTGGCCTTTTCAAACTTAAATAGTACATTTAAAGATAAAAAAGTGCAATAAAAAGCCGATTTATAATAAGGATATGATCAATAATGGCAAAACTGAAACTGGACCATGTTCTGTTTACCTTAATCGACACTTGTTCTTGGCCACCCGTGTGAGCATGTAGCGGTTGAGAGTGTAGAAGTAATCGTGGTAGGGCACGTCATGCGTGATGACCTCAGCATCGATGATGTAACACTCTCTCTCCTGACTGGATTTGTACAGAGTCTAGAAAAATAAGTCAGTTGAAGTTTAATTTAAAGTAATTTTTAACTGTAAAAGTAGGATCGTTTCTTCCTATTCTGGCGGCTACTTTTGTCACTCTCTACTTTAAAATTTCCCTCTCTGCCATCTTCAGCTCAGCTTTTTGCCTTTTTGTTAGTGCCATCATCTCCACACATCACATTAGGTCTTCTTACCATTGTGTAAACCCATTTCAACCTTGCAGCTGTCCTTCTGTCACAAATTATGCTTGATATTTGTGTCCACTCCAGGCATTCCTGCACTCCTATCTATGCTGCTTCTTGCTTTAAATTGATGACAACAAATTCTTAAAATAATCGACCTTTCCCAGCTCTACTCCTTGCATCGTCACAGTTTTACCTGACCCCATCAAACACACAGATTCTGTCTTTCTTTTCCTAACTTTGATTCATTTTCTCTTCAGAGTACACTTCACCTCTCCAGACTCTCTACCACTTGTTCCTTGATGTCACTGCAGACCATTATATTGTCAAGCATCACAGTCAATAATGCAGATGAATGGAACAATAAGATATGCCTCTGTTTTAACAGAACTCAGTTCACCTGCGTCTCAGTGGCAGTGGCTGTTTTAGGTGCCAGCGGGTTGGACAGGGAGATGGTATACATGATCACTCTAGTCTGGTTTCCTGCCTCCTCCTTTTTCCATGGATGGTACACAACATCTGCACAAAAAATATAAAAAAAGGGAAGATAATTTCCCTAGAGATCAAATATAAATTAACTGGATCACTGATGCAACGTTGGGACAACTTGCCTGAGAATCGCCTCTGCTCCATGAAATCATTCATGAACTGAGACTCTGTGAAAAGGATGTCGTAGAGTTTGTCCACGCTAAACTTGTACACCTCATTGATATGCTGCCTTCCGTTCAGATCCTCATGGAAAGCTTGGACCTCACCTACATAACAGAAAAACACAAATAAGCCATTCGTAACATTATCCTGTTATTACTAGGGGAATAGGCATCATCTCATCTGGTTGGTGTCCGTACCCTCGTCATGGGTTTCTGAGGAGTCACTGAGCTCAGTTGGAATGTCTTCATTGTCATTAAAGTCCAGTGAGGGTGAGGGAACAGGACCACCAAGCCCACTGGTCTCAGTCTTCTCCTCTACCACCAGAGGCACAGTCAGTAGCTCACCATCTGGTAAACAGTCTGCAAATTCCTCTGCTGGGAGTTCAAACTGGGGAGAAATTATACAGGAAGTGAGGAGCCACAATACTCTGCTGTATATTGGGAACCTTTCTAGATGTTTTTTTGAGCTGGTGAGGTATTTGAGTTGATGTGCTTTTTGGTTAAACCAGCATATGTAGCTTACTGTGATGCCTGTGTCATCATGATTGCCAGGGCTTGGAATAGTGCTGTTTAGGACAACCTTCTTATGAAGTGGAGGTGGACTTCCCCCCTCAGGCTTGGTTTGCTCTGTGCTGTTCTTTGTCATATTTTCATTGTTTATCTCATTCTCTTCATTGGGAATCTCTTCACTGAACCTGAGTATGTTAAAAAAAAGAGTGATTCAGTTTCCACACATCCAGATCTTACATTCAACGAGTTTCTTCTAATACCCACAGCAAGCCAAGTCAAATGACAAACATTTAACAGATCCATTTAACCCATATCACTTTGAAATGTGTGGTAAGATGCGAGCAAGAGAACCTATAACAAAAGTACTGGAAAAGACAGCTCATATTTCATTTGCTCCAGCAGAACATATTCATTAAACCTTTACCCTAACCTTTTATATAGGTTTATCCCATTGAGCCTAATTTGGCCTTATTTCAGTTTTTCCCTTGGGTTTTTACCATCCAGGCTATTTCAACAGTTATTTTAAATGGATCAGGTTTAATAAGCACAAGCTGTATGAAAAAAACCCAAATTGCACATGTGCTTGCTCAGGATGGGAGACTGCGACGGAGTGAAGCTTCAACGCAATCTGTTGGCTTCCTGAGACATATCATTTTTACTAATTGGCTTTTTTATGTACAGTACTGTATGTGAATGTTTATGTAGTGCTCTGAGACAACTTCTGTTGTGGCTTGGCACTATATAAATTGAACTGAACTGAATTAGCTGGAACTGTTCTTTTTCCAGTATGTATGCATCTAGAATCATTTGATCAAAAAAACCTTAAAAAAACCCTTGACTGGATATCATGAAACAAAGTTCCTGACTTATTCTGCTGAACTGCTGTCTGAGGGTAAAACAAGAAAAGCGACAGCATTCACCTGTAAATTTACTAATGCGTACAGAATGGAAACATCTACCGGTACTTTGTTTTAAAACCACAGATTCAGAACCTTTCAGACTGTCCATTTGTTCTTAGATAACACCAAGGATGTATCCCAAATTCCAGCATAGACTAAAGGCACTGCAGAACCAATCAAAATAAAATGAAACTAGATATTTTTGATGTAAATCACATCACCTGCTGCCATGCATGTCAACGTTTTAAACAAAGATCTTTTGCAATCTTTTGGCACTCAGAATATGAGATGGTGAGTGGATCTCAGCTACTACCATATCAAATTTGAGTTCAATAGTCATAAAGTTAATAGGATTATACTCGTTTTATGTTTGCAATGTTTGACTAGCAGTGGCGCCATCTGAAATCAAATTGACTGTAAAGGTTTATATCAGTTGTAGTTGCACATTCAAAGACCATTTTCTGAAATTTTTATTAAAATCTGGCCAGTGGTTACATACCGTATATTTTACTAACAGACATACAAGGTTAACTCTAACAGTTAATAGTAAAGTTTTAAGCATAAAACTTGTTTTAGTGCTTGTGCTGAAAATTAAAATGGATAGCACAGACACAGAGCCAGCCTATATTCTGTTGTGTCTTAGTTGTCCTGCAAAATTACTGTAAATCTTCTGGTAAAAGATGTTTCAAGGAAATTCTTCAAATTCTTCAAAACTGTTGCAACTGTGGCTCTCAATGCACCTAATGTAGTTAAGAAGAGTTCTTAAGTTTGTGACTGAGCATGTTACAGTATAGACTGTAGCAGACACAAATTATTTTCTACGTCAGGTGATAAAAATAGTTTAAAATGTTAAAGATTTGGTAAGAATAGTGACTTATGCTTCATTACAGGCAGACTTACCCCATGGTGTTGAAGTCATCATCAGGGGGGACATAGTCCTCGTCGTCACTGGTTAGGCCAAGCTCGTTGCCGTAGCACTGATGGACAAAGTGCCACAGCTCTTTGGGACACAGGGGCTGCAAAGAACACAAATATAAACAAGAAGACAGACTGAGATTTAATTCCTAGTAAAATGTGTTGGAAGGAAACTATCTGGGTGGCTCTGTAATGAGACAGCTGATGGTTTGATTCCACCATTATGCAGTCACATGTCCAAGTGTCCCTGAGTAAAACATTGAACGCCTCATTCCTGTCGATGCATGCCACATCAGTAAGTAATAATAATAATAAGAAGAAACTTTATTTGTATAGCACC
>JARVGS010000321.1:13604877-13615762 GCA_031762315.1 Hypsolebias antenori | reverse complement strand
AGGACAGAGTGAGGTGGAGGAGGATGACTCGCTGTGGCGACCCCTGAAAAGGGAAAAGCCGAAAGAAGAAGAATAAGTCTTCATCAGAGGGTATATTCCCTGATAATATGAAAGTTGCTAAGGTGATCCCTATTTTTAAAAATGGTGATAAAGGTGTTTTTGACAATTACAGACCAACTTCATTGTTACCACAATTCTCAAAAATTTTAGAAAAAGTATTTGTAAATAGATTGGATAAATTTCTTGAAAAACACGACATCTTAAGTGCCAGCCAGTATGGATTCAGATAAAAAAATTCCACATCCATGGCTTTTATGGAACTAACGGAAAAAATTACCACAGCCATTGATCAAAAACAACACTGTATAAGTTTATTTGTTGGTTTAAGGAAAGCATTTGACACTATTGATCACACCATTCTTATCAATAAACTAGACAAATATGGTATTATAGGGCAAGCTCTTCAGTGGATATGTAGCTATTTGAAGGACAGAAAGCAGTATTTTTCATATTGATGAGATACCATCAAATTTCTGTAAAATTACATGTGTAATTCCACAAGGCTCGATACTTGGACCAAAGTTGTTTATCTTGTATGTGAATGATTTGGTGAAGGTGTCTGGACGTCTAAATTGTATCCTGCTTGCTGACAATACCACTTTCCTTTATTTTGGTAGTGATTTAGAACAAATGACTGTGTTATTACAAACGGAATTAGTTAAAATACAAACCTGGTATAAATTAAACAAGCTGTCATTGAATCTCGGAAAAAGAAATTACATGTTGTTTAGTAATACGAAGAAAACTATGGACTTTTCTTTAAATATTGATGGTGTGGAAGTAAAAAGAGTAACTGAGGCAAAGTTTTTGGGTGTGGTAATTGATGACAAACTGTCGTGGAAACAGCACATTAATTCGGTTAAAATTAAGTTAGCCAGATCTACTGCGGTGCTGTATAAAGTTAAGGATTTTTTGAATGAGAAAGCTCAGTAATTGTTATATAATACAATCTTTGTTCCACATTTAATTCATTGTGCTGAAGTTTAGGGGAAGGCATATAAAACTATAACAAAGCCTGTTTTTATTTTACAGAAAAGAGCTGTGAGAATTATTTCAGGAAAGCCCTATTGTCATCCATCAAATATATTATTTAATCAACTTAAGTTATTAAAGTTTTATGATTTGGTGGATTATAATGTTTCATATAGAGCTCACAACAACGTACTGCCTCCAAACGTTCAAATGTTTTTTGTTAAGAGAAGGTCTTGTTATAGTCTTAAGGGAATTGAGATTTTTGCAAAAGCTCAGTACAGAACTTGTTTAAAGGGTCGGACTGTCTCAATACAGGGAGTTGACTTATGGAACGATTTGGATAATGATGTTAAATTTGCTAAATCTATGGTTGTGTTTAAAAAAAAAAGATCAAATCTAAGTTGTTAACAAAATACTAAAATCTTTAACTTAAATATCCATTGTATTAGTAGTTTTTTAGTTAACTGATGAAGTTGATCTTTTTATACAATTACTTGGAAAAACATTGAGTTGATTGTTTGGATTGATTTTGCGTTTGTTTTTTGAAAAAGGGGGCAGATAAAATAAGATTTTTTTCTTCTTTCTGCCGCCTTTCATTTTATGTTTTTTTTCCTCTTTCACTTTTCATTCTGCATGCTTGAACGTTGTTTTTATATTGAATGTAAAATGAATACATTTCATTAAAAAAAAAACTGTAAAAACTGGGTCACGTCCTCTTCAGATGCCTTTATTCTGAAGGAGAGTAACAGCTTCTTCTAACTGGTGTGAAACATGCGACTCCAAAAACACCATCTTATACTTTAGCAACAAAAAGGAACAACGCTGAGTTCAAGTGAGGAGCCTCGGCCTTGGATACAAAGTTATTTACTGGATGTAAACGTGCCTGGGACGTGATTAACAGCACTCTCAGGTGGAGTCCAGGGACTGGGTGTAAGCACCACCCTCCAGCAGGTGTAGGCTACAGCAGAGCTTTGCCGTCAGGTAACCAAGCTGCTTCGCTCTACAGAGACTCAACTGTGATCGTTTCCCTGCAGCCCGCTTCTGCGGGGAACTGGCGTCACTCACAAACAGCAGCTGCCAAAAATCAGCTGCGTCTGCCGAGAACGTTTATCTGTGGGTGGAAAAGTGGCGCCTGTCACTCCAAAAAGATCAAAAATAATCAATCCCTGCACGCTTGCTGGAGAAAACAAAAGGATGTTGTCTGTGAGCTTCTTCTTCTTTAAGGTGGTCTCAAATTGGGCTGCGACAGCTGGAAGAGGAGAGAAATGCTACTTTTCAAGTTGCAGTCCTGCTGAATTGTGAGTGTTGTGCAGCTCTGAGTCCAGTCAGTCCTCAAACAGCACGATCTGTTTTCTGTGCACAACTTGCAAAGCTCTATCGTTGGTCAAGCACAATGCCTAGTGTCCAACCACCACCGTCATACTCACCTCGGCTTGCTTTAAAAGGTAGCCGCCTCCATGTTTAAGATTAAAGCTGCAAATGAACACTTTTGACATAAAAATACCGTATTTTTCAGACTATAAGGTGCAATTAAAATGCTGAAATTTTCTCAAAAATCGACAGTGAGCGCCTTATGTATTAATTCTGGTTTTGCTTACTGACCTCAAACTGATTTTATGAACAATGTTGAGAGTTATTGTGAATGAGTTGAATAAAGTTGGACTTATCTGTATTGTTTTGCTTAATGTGCCTTATAGTCCAAAAAATAGGGTAGGCAGATTTGGATCAGTTTTTCAATGATTGTTCCTCATAATCTTCTTGCTTGTTTGTTTCATGTGTTGGTCGAGAGCGCCGTGCTGCTATCAAAATACAGTTTTAGCACCTTTTGGACAAGTTGCAGATTTTTGTCTGCTTCAAGTCTTCCTTCCTGTTTTTGTTAGTCCTTTACTAATTCGTGGTTCGACTTTCACGGACTCACTCTTTTGCAATTTTTCAGTGTAAGATTGTACACGGTACACGATTGTCAACTTTAATATTACTCACGTGATTGGGATGGTATGGTATAAAAAGTTAACAAAAAATACTTTGGACAGGCGCAACCATTTTGTAGTTTTCGTCAATGCAAGTCAAAAGAACTACACTTCCCAGAAGCCAGCTGTGCAACCAGCTGCTGCTTTCCAAAAAAAGAGGGAAAGTTTTGTAACTCAAAGTTAGACGTAACGATCTATCTATTAAGCTCGCAGAACCTGGACTTGGAAAAATGGACTTGCTCCTGCTCCTTTAATGTATTTTATAAGTAAAAAAAGAAGTAATACAGTAATTCCAGGTCTCTCTTGTAAATAAGTCCTCGAGGCTCAATGAGATTAACCTGCCTAAATAAAGGTTGGATGAAAGTAAATACAAGAGCACTGACCAGAGCAGACTGTGATGTAGAGTGGCGCAGGACTAAATGTGGTCAGATGGTGGTGTCCATGAGAGGAACCAGTTGAGGAACACACTGCCAGTTTCCATCAGGAACACCTACTCCAGCTTTAAAAACTCTTTGAAGCTTTGGCTGAAAACTAACCAGATGTGCACTCACGTGCAGATGACTTTTTCTATTTTCTTACAGCATCATATCTTTATTGTAATCTCATGTAGTGTTGTGTGTTATACAGGTGATGTTTGTATTGTTCTCTGCTCTTTGTTTTGTGGGATGTTTCTTGTTCTTACCTGCCTGAGGACAAATGGATAAAAATTAGCTGTTGTGCTAACTGACATATTTACATTGATGCTAACAGCTGACAGGTTGATGACTATGCATCGTTTTAATTCAAATAAATAAATAAATAAATGAATGAAATGAAACAGGCAGGATAAAGTCACAAATAATCCTGAAGCTTCCTGAAGCTCAATTATCCACACACATGCTTCGTCGCTGCAGGGTAGGTCTGCTGAACCAGAGCCAAGACTAACAGGAACCAAGCTGCTGGTCTGCAGGTCAAATATAACATAAACTGTCTGGAACGTAACCCCCGCAGTGATGGAGGGACTACTGCATTTCTGTGGCAGCATTACACACACAGGCCTGGAATGACAGTGATTTTCTACATCTGCCTTATAATCTGTCTGTTTTAGCAACTTTTGACATCTTTGCTTTAAACTGTTTGAAAAAAAATCTGTATTTCTCTCATATGATTGTCTATTGTTGATTGTCCAGTGAAAGTCCACTGTTACTGTTGTCATCATCCTTAGTTTGTAGCCAGGTCTCTCTTGTAAATGAGCCCTCGAGGCTCAATGAGATTAACCTGCCTAAATAAAGGTTGAATGAAAATTGTCCAGTTTGAAGACTGGGCTGAAGACGTTCCTTTTTGATAAATCCTATAGTTAGGATTGGTTTGTTATGGTGCCATAGGCTTTGGCTACTGAAGACAAATTGACCTTATTTCCTTAAATGATTTGCTAAAATTGAATAGTTTTCATACGATACTATTTCTATTGCAACATGTGTTTCATGACCTGCCATTGTGTATCTGTTCCTACCAAATCCAGCTGGTCAAAGCAGATGACAGCTTGTCCTGAGTCTGGTTCTTCTAAAGGTTTCTTCCTCATGAGGGAGTTTTTCCTTTCCACTGTCACCTTCATGTTTGCTCAAGATGAGAGTCTGTGATGGAGTTAAACTCAAAGCAGTCTGCGCCTCAGATAAATAATGTTAAATTATTATTTTAATATGTGAATGTTTCTGTTCAGTGCCCTGAGACGACTTCTGTTGTGATTTGGTGCTATGTAAATAAACTGAACTGAATTCAGTTGTACCTACATTTTAGAATTGCGTATCAACACGTCTGTGGTAAATTAATTCAAACTGCACCATAGAATAAGATTTTGTATGTTTGATCTCATAGTTTGCAGGAGGTACCTTCAATTGTATGTTTATTCTTTTATTTTTAAATATTAATTTGGTCTTTATTGATTCAAAATTTTATACATTATATTTACTTTTACGTGTGTTTTTATGTTAAAGATTTTACATTGAACTTTGACGAGGTGCTATTACTGTAATAGTCCTTTAGCGGCTCTACATCTTCAAATTTGATCCATGAATATATATTTCAAAAACACCAGGAAAACATGAGAACACCAGAAATCACCAAATGACATAAGAAAAGACAAAAAGTCCAACTAAACTGTGGGACACAGACATGTTCACAGGTTTAAAATCAGGTCTATTTCTTCTTTAGTCATTTGTCACAAAGTCTCAGTACGTCTTTGTTGATTTTACCTTTGTGTGTTGTGCAGCAACGAGCAGAAAGATTCCCGAAACACAGATTGTGATGCACTGATGTAATTCTCAGCCCAGAAAGCTGCTGAACTAGAACTGCATTTGCCAAATAACCACATTAATATGGCAGCACCAATAAATCACATTGTGTATAATAAAACACGCTTCAGGAATCTTCCCACAGCTTCTGGCCTGAGGTGAGTCATGAGCTGCTGGCGGATTACGAGTGAACACATTGTCTTACAACAGGGCTCATTTCCTGGAGTTTTTTCAGAAAAACAGCACCCAGCAGCCTGTCTAGTCACATTTCTTCAACTAAATCCAAACTCAACTTCTTATTTGTTTGCTTCCTCTCTTTGCTTTCCTCCCCCGGTTGCCCATGTTTCGTGAGTCACTCCTATTTTGCCATTTTAGTGTTTTCTATATAAAGGGCGTCCAGCAGGTTTTGGCTCTGGCTTTTATGTTGCCATTAAAAAAAAAAAAAAAAAGAAGAAGAAGAAAAAAACGAGGGCAGACATTTTAGAGGAAGAGAATCTAATATTTTACCTCCGAGGAGCTGAACATGAGACATAAAGGAACACAGCTGCAGATCTCTGATGGGAACTTTATTTATTTTTATTTTTAATGCAAGATCTATCAAGAAGTGTTAGTGCAGTGTCTGTGTTGGGCAAAGCTCAGTAGCTGCATGTGGAACTGACTGACACAGCTAGTTTTTTAGCTGTGGCAGCCATCTTCAACATCAGCAGTAGACATATGTCCACGAATTACCTTCTGAGGATTTATAGAATATGAAGTAATCATCTTCAGACCTGTTACAATACCAGAGAAACTGAATTTACAGCAAAAATTCAGTGTGATAAATTTGCTGAAATGTAGCTGAAATGGAAGAACAAGCCTAATTTATCAAACAAAATAAGAAAGAACACATATTTGTTGGATTAGGTTTAAATAAGCAGAAATGAGTACACAAGTTTAAAAAAATGTGCTTAAAAAAATAGCAGAAAATTAGCTGAAAAGGCAGAAAGAAGCTTAAACTTCCGGAAGGAAGCAGAAGAAGCTGAAATGAGCTAAAAATGTGGAATTGGCTGGAAAAGCTAAAATTAGCATGAAAACAGGTAGATAGCAGCTGAAATTCAGAAAAAGGTGAAACTAATAGAAAAAACTGAAAGGAGCATAACAAGCTGAAATTAGCATAAATAATTTAATTAGGCTGAAAGTAGCAAAAATTACCACAAAACTTGCTGAAAGGGTAGAAAAAAGACTAGCAGATGAAATCAGATTAACAAATATTTGCTCCGTTAGGATAAAAGAAGCAGAAATTAGCACAGAAATCTGGAAATGATCAGGAAAAAGCTAAAATTAACAAAACCCAGCTGAAAAGTAGCTAAAAAAGGCAGAAAGAAGTTTAAATGATCAGGAGGAAGTGAGACGAGCATGTTTTTGATGAATTAGGCTGAAAAAAGTTGAAACAAGTGTAAAAATGTGGAATGGATGAAAAAGCTAAAAAAAAAAAAAAAAAAAAAAAAAATTGGTAAAAAGGAGCTGAAATATCAGAAAAAGTTTAAACAAGCAAAAATAATCTGAAAGGAGCATAACAAGCTGAAATTAGCAGAAGGAAGATAGAAGAAGCACAAAAATGTTTTAGTTAGCAGAAATAATCTGCAAGGGGCACAAAGCAGCTGAAGTTAGCTGAATGTAGATGACAAAAAGTTTAAACTTGCACAAGGAAGCTGAAAGAAACTGAACTAGAACAAAATGTGAAAGGAGCAGTAGAAGGTTGTAAACAGATCTAAAGATTTGAAGGATGTAAAATGAGCTCGTCATTTTCCATGAGAACAAAAAGTGGCAGAAAAGGCTAAATATTTCAAAAAGCTAAAGTTCCACTAACACCAAAAGTCAGCACCATTTTCCTGAAACAGCTGAACGTTTTGAAATATGATTTGTTGAAATGGCACAAAAATTGTGGAATGATCACAGTGTGAATGCTTCATACACATTCACACAATAAGAGCTTTTTCAACAATGTAAACATGCAGGACCAGTTTCACACTAGATGTGATCACTACAATTGGTCGTTCTCAGCAGAAAAACAAAACTTCGTCAGGATCAACATTTATAAAATGTCATAAAACGCAGGGACAAACTTGGTTAAAAATTATGAGACCTGCGTGATGACCCAAGTGTGTTTTCAGGTTTCTCTGCTAAAACGAGATGAAACGGGTCATTCCGAGGCTAAATTAAAAGTGTTTGTTCACATCCCTCAGACACACTCAGTAACCCCATGTCGTGACCCGAGCAGCTTTTATTCCTCTTTCCTAAACCCTCATAAAATATTACTGCAGCTGGAAACAACACATCCTGGGTTTATGAGGCTGCAGTGGCTCTGTGCGTGCACGTGTGTGTGCGTGTATATGTGTGTGGGTAAAATCATGCACAGAGATGGTGGTTTGATTGACCACAATGTCGTGAGTTCACATGAAGCTCTCTGAGAGTAAAATGTCACCCCCCCACCAAAAAAAAAAAAAAGCTGCTGCTCTTCCGTCACATTAGGGTTCCCAACCCTGGTCCCTGAGGAACACCGTCTTTTAGTTGTTTTCTTTGCTCCGACACACCTGATTTTAATTAATGGGTGATTAGCAGGCTTCTTCAGAATGAGAGGAAGTAATTAAATCATTGAATCAGGTGTGTTAGAGGGGAGAAACAACTAAAACATGCAGGATGGTGTTCCACAAGGACCAGTGTTGGGAACCACTGCGATTCAGTAATACAAAATGTTGTGATTTTTTTTTTTTTACTAAGATGTGACATGCATTAAACTGCTCTGGCATTCATTCAGTATCAAACCTGTAGAAACAATATTTCCTGCCGACTTGATATCTGTTAGCAAAATATCTCATATGAACCATGGAACAGATTTTAGTAAAATTTGCAGCAAATAATCAACTGGTGTGCACCTACAATTGATTAACTTCGGAGTCAACCCAATTCAAGCTGGCCACCACAGCCAACTGACCTTCAAAAACACAAAAATCGTCATACGACTCAGACACTTTGACAGATACTGAGCTAAATTTTTCAATTAATTACCGGTAATAGTAATTCCAAGACATGCTCTGAGTATTAATTGATCGTGTGTATCTGGTTTTAAAACTTGGCCATTGATTAATGGAATCAACTGTGTCTGTCAGCAAAATATCTCATGAACCACAAACCGATTTTAATGAAACCTTTAGGAAGTAGTCAGGTGATGTTCACCTACAACTGTTTAACTTTTGGAGTCAAATTATAATAAGATGGACTCTACAGCTAATTGACTTCAATAAACACCAAATCTGCTCTAACTCTGACAGTTTTACACATGTTGAGCTGAAATTTAATCTGGTAGTAGCTGAGACTCATTCTCAACATGTACTCTGAGCGTCACTTCACACAATACTGCATGACATAGAACGTAACTTTACAACTTCCCTGTAGTTGTTTTAGAAATCTGAACCTGCTCTAATTTAAGGAGTTTGAGGGAGCCACTTTCAATTGCACCATAAACACTTACGTCGCACAGCTGTGTGTTGCCACCAGGTGACTCCTCCAAATTAACTGGATTAAAGCATGTAAGCTCATTTAATTTGCTTGAAGCCAAAAAAAGAAAAAAATATATATATACTGTATATAATTATGTGGAAAAAAAGACAGGCTGAACTCTGTCTGGGAGACAACAAGGGAGGGGTTTTCTCTTAACAATCTGGCATTAGAAGAAGTGTGTGTGTGTGTGCGTGCGTGCGTGCGTGCATGCGTGTGTGTAAAGGCAGTATATTTAAAGAACATTGAAAACACATGTCTGGAGCTTGATAAAGAATATTCTAGGCACTGGGTAATTTGGCATGATATACACACAAGAAGGCTCCCTTTGATGCAGGAGGTTGGACTCTGAGAAACAGCTTAATGATACTGAAATGATAATAATAATAAAAAGTTTAACTTTTGGTAACATTTTGAAACAGGGAACAGCGTAAATCAGCGTCAGATGTGAAGCTGCTTCTTGCTTTGATTCAAGCTCGTGAATTTCAGATTATAACGTTGGGCTTTTACACCTTGGAAGGGTTAAATTGCTGAAATAAAGAACATTTTCATGCTATTTTTAAGCGAATAAATGTTAATAGATGTCGGCTAATCTCGGTTAAACTGTTAAAGCTCGTTTAAGTATTTTGCTTATCACCTTCCATTTTAGAGTTTTAAACTAAAATCATCAGCGTTTTGGTCAAGTGTCAACTTTACGCATGATCTTGTACAATAAGTTAGTGCTCAGAGTGCGTGTTTGGGGATGACTTTCAGCTACTACCACACCAAATTTTAGCTCAGTATCTGTAAAATTGACTTTTATAGCGATTTTTATGTTGGCTAAGGATAATAATTTGTGGCAGCCATTTTGAATTGGGTTGACTCTAAATGTGGATCAGTTGTAGATGTTTACCTACTGACTACTTCCTGAAAGTTTCATAAAAATCTATCTGCCAGTTTAGGAATTATTTTGCTAACACAAAAGCAGACACGCAGATATGAACAAAAATATTACTACCTCCTTGTTTTGTCTTTGTGTGACAAAAGCAATTTGTAAAAACTTTGATTCTTAAAAACAAGGCAGGCGTTTACTCTTAATGTTGTATAATTACTATTAAAGCCCCAAACAGTTTAGACGTGACCCTAAAAGTGTCATATTTTTGTACTAATTTTTGGTTTTGTGTTTTAGCTCAACCTTTAGTTTTCATTTATCTTCGTTGTCAGAGCCTCTTGTTGCCTGGTCCTGTTTGGTTTGGCTAAAATACTGAACTGTTGTTCTATTAAATTCTTCCAACTTGCTGGTTGAGCCAAACTTAATTTTTAACTCAGAAGAAGTTTATTTTGAAGGCCAAACTTCATTGTAGCAGTAGAAGATCACATATATTTTCCTCCCTCATTTGAAATAATTTAAAGCTATTATATAATATACTGTGTTGGCACACTGCTCTCACCCACCTGGAGCAGCAGGACTCCTACGTCCGTCTGCTCTTTGCGGACTTCACGTCTGCCTTCAACACCATGATCCTCCAAACCCTGATGGATAAACTACTCACACTAAGACTAACTAAGCCCCAACTGGGTCATGGACTTCTTAACCAACAGACCGCAGTCTGTGACGATCCACAACTTCTCCTCCTTCTGGAGGAGAACCCTCAGCACTGGCTCCCCTCAGGGCTGTGTGTTGAGCCCCCTCCTGTTTGCTCTGCTCACATATGACTGTGCTCATACCCATCCAGGCTGTCATATCTTACAGTTTGCAGACAATACAGCAGTGGTTGGATACATCACACCAAGAATGAGTCCAGCTACAGGCAGGAGGTGGAACACCAGGAGAGCTGGTGAAGGAAGAACAACCTTCACATCAATGTGACGAAGACAAAGGAGATGGTCGTGGACTTCAAACAGAGCAAACACACCTACCCACCCCCCTGCACATAGAAGGATCTGCGGAGGAAGTGGTCTCCAGTTACAAATACATGGGTGTGCACCTGAATGACAAACCTAGCTGGAGCAACAACACCAGCCTGATCAAGAAAGCTCATCAGAGACTCTACTTCCTCAGGCAGCTGAGACGAGCTGGTCTGGGAAGCTCAGTCC
>JARVGS010000321.1:13468241-13489726 GCA_031762315.1 Hypsolebias antenori | reverse complement strand
TTTAAATTTTATTTTATTTTATCGAAGTCATTGGTGGGCCGGATTGAAGTCACCCGCGGGCAGGAAATGGCCCGCGGGCCACAAGTTGATCAGCCCTTAGCTAGACACATTTTAATGTAAATTAAAAAAAAAAATCAGCACCTAAACTTTGAAATGCCTTCACATGTGCAAACAGCCAGTGACGAAAGCATCCACACAGTGCTGTAATGTCATTTGTGATATATTAAAGCAGATTTGTTTTGGATTTAGTTATTAAATCTGCTGGTTGAACTGTAAAACGAGAATGAATGGCCTGTTTGTTCAGTCACAGCAGAAAATTAGTTGGTGATGTAACAAGCGAAACAAATTATTTAGAACAATAGGAAGTCGCGTTCAAAGACGAACTTCTCACCGTTTGTCTCCGTCATTACAGGACAGAACTGAGCTGCTGAGCAGCGACCAGAAGACTATGAAGACAGGATGTACTCACCTGCAGGGGAAATGTTGCCGACTTGTTCCCCACGTATCCCCTGACAACGTGACTCTGAATGGACAGCACACGGCACTCCATAACCGCAGTTCGCATTTAAAAAACACCCAACAAAGATAAGATTGCTGAAGGAATTTAGCCGGTAACAGGAATTAAAACTCAACAAACGCTCTGGAAAACTTGACAAATGAAAAGTAGGTTCGGTACCGAAGGGCACGAGATGTACCGTTGGTTGGAACGTTTCCAGTATTTTTTTTTTTCAGGCAGCTGACCGGACACCAAAAACGATGCATTCAATGACTGAAGAAAAACGTGGGAGATATGAGTTCACATTTAAAGAAAATTTCAGCGGCAAACCTTTTTTTTTATTCAACTTTACAATTTACAAATCCAGCATTGTTTTTGTTTGTTTCTTTTAAACCAAAATACATTAAAATGTATGGAGTCAAACAGATAATAAGCTAATATTTGTCGTGGCGGTAGCATACCGTCGTACTTTAAACGCTACACGTGCAACATTTCTGTCAAATACCTTTGTTAGACTGTTAGCAAAATATCCCATGAACCAAAAAACTGATTTGAATGAAACCTGCAAAAAGTAATCATTGAATGCACATTTACAACTGATTAAATTTTGGGTTGATCAACTGCTTAACTAATCAACCTTTGTAAACACAGGCGTTTTAATTCCATCATTTTTACAGATAAAGTGGTCAAATTTGAAGTGCTTGTAGCTGGAAGCTGTTCCTGTCATATACAGTACAGTACTTTAACTAACAAGCTGTGTGAAATATTTAAAACTTTGGCATACGCGCCAATGGGCGATGCATTTCTTCAAAGTTTTATTTATTTAACAGGTTCTTTTGGAAAGATTTTTGTTAAGGATTGACTTGTAACTGCTGATACATGTACCATTAACCATTACCGTACCGTTAAATACTGTATTGCAAATACCAGTACTACATAAAAAAAAAATGTCTGGTTCATATTTGGGTTAATCATTGTTGCATTAAATCTAATGCCCAGTTAAACAATTTTTAGGAAGTATATGTTGTTTTGTAACGAGACACTAAAAATGGTGGCTTCTTATTAAGCTAAAGTGTGTCTGAACTCTTCCAAGTTTACAGGCCTCTGCAGGTTATCATATGGGAAAGCCTGTGAGATTATCAATCATTCAGGTTGTTGGACTGATATCTTCTGGAAACTGTTTTACATGAACCAGTCCCAGAAAATCTGTGTGAAAGCTTTATGCTGAGGTATTTAAACTCTGCATGGAGCCCTGTGTGTGGGTTAAAGGCTGCTGGGTGCACTGAAGAATGCCCTGTGGATATAAATTCAAATTAATATGCAAGGGATATTGTTTACCAGCAGATGGCACAATAAAACAGGAATTCACTCCATGTTTTAAATTAAAACATTGCACATAAAGTGAAACTGCACTTGCACCATAGAAGCTGTCTAGAGCATTGAAGAGAGAATCTTTTGTTGTACCGTGAAATGAATAAACCTGTGTAACTCAAACAAACTTGTCTTCACAAAGACAAATGATCCTTTATTTAAAGTGTGTATTTCTACAGGTATTTGGTTATTAATAAAAACAAACATTGCATGCACACGGTGACGTCTCAAGATGACTGTGTGCAGAAGGCTTTCTCGCCTTTCATAATCTAACCACAACAGAAGCAACACCGAAGCACATCATGCTT
Source organism: Hypsolebias antenori (assembly GCA_031762315.1). NCBI lineage: Eukaryota > Metazoa > Chordata > Actinopteri > Cyprinodontiformes > Rivulidae > Hypsolebias > Hypsolebias antenori. The sequence goes on along the minus strand of JARVGS010000321.1, from coordinate 13,487,551 downwards.
TTGAACTCGTTTAAAGAGCCAGAACACCCTTTATTCTTTTACAAAGAGGCCATAAAATGAAGTAATCCAACCTGAAACTTAACGATGAGGATTGCTCTTGTTCTGCACTCAACGCTGCTCAGTGTTGGTGGGTTGTGAGGAGGAGGGGATGCTCTAAGGGGTCTCATCTCAGTATGAAATGTGGGTGAAAGAGGACTTAAAGGGATGCAGCTGAAGGGTCGACTGAACAGAACACAAAGTGTACTGCCTCTGACACCTGGGTGAGAAGCACAGAGGCCACACAGAAAAGTGGCTGAACCAGGTGGATGAGCTGAAAACTAATCGTCAGAAATATGCCCACGGGGACAGCTGCACACTAAATGATTGCCAGTTTTCAGAGTGGCTCATTGTGTGAAAGCTGATTTGGCATTTACACTTTTGTTTTCCTGTATTTTTTTTTCCTGTATGTTTTATGGACAGTAAATTGTTCTGCATACTTTGTCCTGTTTTAATCATTCCTTCAGCAAAACGCTAAGCTAAATCAAGAAATGGGTGCTCCGAATTAGGATTTTTGTGACGTTCGTACTTAATTTTTTAATCCATTTACTTTTTAAAACAAATATTTCCCTCATAAAAATGTATACAGATTGTTTAAATTTGCTTGTTCTTATAAAATATTCTGTAAATCACACTGGTTTTGTCTTTTTATAGTACTTTTATAATAAATAAATAATAAAAAAGGTTATTGTCATTGTGCGCAGTACAACAAATTTTTACCATTCTGCTGCGTTTAGCTAGCCTTTTGCTACTTAGCCTTTAGCTGACCTTTGGCCATACATTTAGTTTCTGGTTGCCATTTTGCTTCATCTGACTTTTAAATAGTAAAGTGCCACTTTTGGCTTTCAGTTACAATTTATTTTAGCATTTAGCTATTGTTCTGCCTATTTAGCTTTAAGAACTCAGTCTCAAACATTTTCAGCAAAGTAACGAAGCCTGCAGCATCCACATCGCATTATGTTTCTCAAATCAGACCCAAAGATGTGAGACAATAGCAACTGTTTCTTAGCACACTGTTTGCTGCCTTTTAGGGCTGGATCCTTAAAATATGGTGAAGCTAAAAGGAGAATGAATTATGTTGTAAATTACAAACATGTTTTTAAATGCAGTATAAAATGGATTAGAAATGTATCTATAAGCTGTAAAAAAAATGGAAAACAAAATGACGCATTTTATTATTGGGCTATGCATCACAATTGAAGAGGATTGGAGGATTGTGTTTAAGGTTTATGACGACAGCACACAGTAATAATCCCTGTCAGCGTTCAGCATTTATTGAGGGGTTATTACAGCTTCGACTTAGTGGCAGTGGGGAAAAGAGTCTGGAGTGGTATTTAGTATGGCAACTTTTGTGTTTACTTATTAAAATCCTCATGTTTAGGTAAAGCTGCAAATTGTTCAAACAGGGATTTGAAACGCTACACTGTAAACATTCATTCTCACAAAATAATCTTTATGTTTATGCTTATTAAACATAATCACTGAAATCATAAAAATTAACTGAGCAGTAAAGATAAAATTAAACATTAGCAAGTAAATGAGAAATAAAAATAGACCCACTTGCTTTAAAAAGATCATTCCACAGAAGCAAACCGATCTGTGTTCTCAGTTCTTCTGAAATGCTGTTACTCCATATTATTTGAAATACTTTTTGCAACTGCTTAGTCATACAGAAACATAACCACTGTGGTTATTTAGAGAAGTAAAACCAGAGAGAACTGGGAGGTGTGAAATACTACATTATGAAGAAAATGAATGTAAACTTAATGTAAAAACATACAACAGATAATGTATATAAATAAAAATAATACAGTACTGTATTCTAACATGTGTAGTTTGATCTATTTCATGTTTTGATTATTTGCAGACGTTGCATTTTTTTTTACTTCATTAATTAGTTAGTTAATAAGTCAAATATATTTTGTTCATACAAGTTTGGTGATACACACATTGCAGATTAAACATTGAAATAATAATAATAATAAAAAGCATGTGTTGTTAATTTCAGTTTGGGTTACATTAAAAGAAAAAAAAGTTAATAAAAGGGGACGGAACTTGGGGCGGATCACCACCTGAGCGTAAGCAGTCACCTTACCGTTATTCGGCTCTTCTCGCTTGGAAATCCCTCCGCCCCGAGCAGCGGGCCCAAGAAGTAGCTCCGCCTCGGATGCTAACAGCAGGCGGGGGGAGGAGCCAGGTAGCGGCTAGACTGACACGTAACAGTCCTGCGTGAAATTAAAGGAAGAAGCTGCATCTTTTTCTACAAACTGACTTTTGGAATCACCACCTACCTCACTCCGGGCTTGATGAATAGCGGAGCTGTCCCCTCCCGGAAGTCCGTTTGAGCGCCTCAGTGGGAGCGACCGAAGCGGGACGATTCCGACGGGATAGAGCCGACGCTTAAAATGAGATTTTCTGTGTTTATTTCTGTCCTGCGGTCGCTCGGGCCGGTGGTAATCGGCATTTCGCTGGGATTCACGCTGAGTTTACTCAGCGTTAGCTGGACGGAAGAAGCGTGTCCTCTCGAGGGCACCAAGGAGGGCGAAGATGTGACTTCGGGTCAGGACGGTCTGCTCAGGGGAGCCCGAAAACCCAACTCCGTGTCGGCTGTGAGCGATGCCGAGTCCGAGGAGGATTTTGAACCAAGGATAGTCCCATACAAACAAGTCCAACCTAGTGCTCCAAAGAAAGTTTTCAGGTAAATTCGAGTCTAAACTTGTGAATTCATTCTAAGTGAGCGCTTTATGAAGTTTGACCCATAAATGATGACAATTAAAACACGTGCATGATCGTCTCATCACCTATAACAAGATGTAATTCACAATCAGCATCATTTGTCTTGCTCCTTCTTTCTTATGTCCCACCTTATTCCTATAAGATGCTGTTGGACTAACACTGAGGCTGACTGTATGCCTACACACTCTGAAGGCTCTAACTTACATTTTCTTCATAAGCAGGCAAACATTTCCAAGAATTTGTGGATGGAGACACTGTTTGGATGTTCACCCAGGTACCCAAAGTGGCTGAAGGTCATTTCAGTCCCTCTAAATACCTCAAGGAGAAAGTTTGCTCAAGTTAGACTGGAAAACTTTCCCAAGCTGGCAGAAACTTGTTTCGCTTATCCCAGAAAACGTCAAAACCTAGTAATAAAATAGCCTTTTTTATGACTCAAAGAAAGCTGTTTATATTTCTTTGTACAGTAGTCTAATCAACAGCTTTTTGTATTTGCCCTAATATGTGGCAAAATAAAACGTAAATTATTTCACTTGTGATCCTGGAATGTGTAAATATCCTTGCTTTTTCTTGTCTATTTTATATTGCTCAATTGTTTATCTATTATTCATCTGTAAGGTGTGCCGATATTGTAAGCCACCCACCATTGATGACATGAGAGGTACAAGTCATGGGTAAAGATGAATTGCTTTGCAAGTCTTTGCACGTTTTCCCCCCCAAAGAGGTAATTTCTTTGTTTTCCTGCATATCAGGTTTCTAAAACAAACAGGATGGAAAGAGAGGTTGAATTATCTGTGTGACTGCCCAGTGCTGAACATTTGGCTGAAATCTGCTGAAAAAGCTTGTTCAAGTTGAGCTTCTGGAAGCAGACCTCTAGCTAAAAGGAGAAAAAAAAACCTACCTGAATGCTACAAGAAGAATGCTAAAAGCCAAAAGTAGCAAAACACAAGTTAAAAGCTGAAGGTAGCAACAGGCTAGATGAAAGCTTTAAGTAGACAAATGACACCTATAAACCTCAGTAGGAAAATGTTAGCTAAAAGTTAACAGCATCAAAACCCTAGCTGGAAGTATTAAAGATGAGTAAAGCTAAAAGTAGCAAAAGGCTAGCTAAAAGCTAACAGTAGCAGAATTCTAGTTGTAGCTAATAGTGTCAAAACCCTAATCAAATGTACATTAGTTGCTAAAAGTAGCATCATGCTAGCCAAAAGTATAGAAACTCTAGCTAATAGTGTGAACAAGCTAGGTAAAGATAAAAAGTAGCAAATGACTAGCTAAAAGTTAACAGCAACAAAATGCTAGCTAAAAGTAGTTAGACACATAAATATAACCTAATCTGTAAATGTAGCAAAATGCCAGCTAAAAGCTGAAACTGTCAAAGCCCTAGCTAACTATCAAAAGCTTGGTTAATGCTCAAAGTAGCAAAGCAGAAGCTAAAAGTGTGGAGAACTGTTGTAGCTAAAAAATTAAAACTAACCAAATAAGACCAAAATAGCACAAGTATTCTGAAGCAAATTTCCAAGAGAACAATGCTCTTGAAGGAATTGAAGAGATCTTGATGTATTCCGATGGGAAAACATGTAAATAAAGTTAAAAATTTTGAAAAGTGTATGTTACAACAAAATCCCACAATGTCATGTATGATTGGTTCTGCAGAAGTTGCTAGATTGCAAAAAAACATTAGAAAAAAAAACTGGAAACAACAGTGTGAATGTCTAAATCAGGGTTTACACAGTTGGAGGAATCAGTTTAACTATTTTCCAGGTTTTGCAAGTTATTTTTATTAACTGTAATACCATGTAACATAGTTAAAAACTTGTTGAACTGTTTGTCCTATAACTCAGTAAAAAAGCAGTGTTCATCCAGTAGCTCTTTGGTCTGATATGTTTTTCAGGGCCAAATACATAAGCACAGAGTTGGGAATGCGAGAGCGCCTCTTCGTTGGGGTTCTGACATCCAAAAACTCCATCAACACCCTGGGCGTCGCTGTGAATCGCACCATAAGCCATCACTTCGACGCCGTGGCCTTCTTCACCGGCTCGCGCAACCGCAAAGTCCCTCACGGCATGTTTGTGGTTTCTCACGGAGACGAGCGACTGATCTGGAACATGTTTCAGACCATCAAGTTTATTTTTGACCATTACATCAATGAGTACGACTGGTTCTACTTTGTCCAAGATGACGCCTACACAGAAGCTGACAGGATCAAGGCACTAGTGGAGCACCTGAGCGTGGATCGGGAGCTTTACATGGGCCGTCCTGAGGAGTTCATAGGTGGGGAAATGGAGGGGAAGTACTGCTACGGGGGGTTTGGGTACCTCCTGTCACGCAGCTTGCTCCTACGACTTCAGCCTTTCCTGGAAAACTGCAGGAATGACATCCTGAGCTCCAGGCCTGACGAGTGGCTCGGAAGATGCATCATTGACTACACCAGCACAAACTGCGTTAGTGAATATGAGGTAGGCTAACCCTTCTCAAAAGTGGTACGTAATTACCACCATTCGTTCACTTCTCTTTTTGTACGTGCATACAGCGCAGTGTTTGAAGGTATAAGAGGGTTTCTTTGGTTCAAAATGTTCCAGGCTTAGTGGGAAATGAAAGGAAGCAGTTCATGTCTGAATGAATGTTGAGTTGTAAAGAAGTGCTTGAAGACAGAGATTCAGAACAGCTGTGTGATAGGTTACAGCAGGGGGTTCTCCTACAGAAAAGCCCAACTGTCCCTTTAGAAACCGTTCTTCGCCCCCAGGGTGGCACTTAAAACTGACAGACAGCTATATAGAACTGTAATTATTGTGTTGGCGAGGAGATGGTATTCATATTACAGAGTAGAGGGGCTAATGCCCTTTAACTCTAAGCAGCACCGGGGGCAAAGTGGAATAGGTAAGCAGGTACGGAGTGCACAGCTGAGAGTTCAGCTTAGGTTCAATAGTGTGAAAATCCCCTGTGGGTCAACATGCTCTGCTCCTATAATGTCATTAGCATTTAGGGTCAAACAAGCTTTGTCCCACTGGCTAAAGGCATTTTTTGTGTCTTTCAGCACACTTTGCTTTCATTATCCTTCACTGCCGAAAGGCAGACAGTGTGTGACAATGTTTTTGCCCCCGTCTGTGAGTTGCCAAAAAAAGTTTTCTAACCCCCTGGAGAGAATTTATTAAACCTTTCAGAAAACAATTGGATGTGTATAAACAACTTATCTTTTGGAGTTAATGTGACTCATCCATTCATTCAGCCTTTATTTATACAGGTTAGTTTCATTGAGAACTCTTTTTTTTTTTTGCTATGTAAGCACCCGGGGAGCAACTGGGGATAGCCAACTGACCTTATGGGGCGGCTGTGGCTGAGTGTTCAGAGTAGTCGTTCTCCAATGCAAGAGTTGGGGTTCGAATCCACCAGCAGTCACATGCCGAAGTGTCCCTGGGCAAGACACTGAACCCCTCTTTACTTCCGATGTGTGTCCCATCGGTGTATGAATGTGATCTAAAGCTCTGATTAGTCTCTTTAGAATGACTTGTTCAATTAGCTTTGTAGAGATCTAGTAGAGTGCTGTATGAATGGGAAAATGAGGGCACAGATTGTAGTGTAAAGAACTTTGAGTGTCTTGATAAGATACAAAGGTGCTATACTGTATAAGAATCCATTTACCATAAGAAACAGTCATAACCATCAATTTTACAATTCATTTTAGTTTATTTCTGTTTATTTAGCGCCAGTTCACAGCACATTTCTCAAAGCACTGTACAAAACATCCACATGTTTTAAAATGTCAAATAGTGAAAGTTACCAGACTGCATTGAATCTCCAGTTTGCCCAAACCTCCCATCCTGAGTAAGCATATAGGTGATAGTGGAAAGAAAAAACTCCCTTATTAACTCTGCAGAACTCGGGATAGGCAGCAATCTTCCTCGACTGGCTGGGGAAAGAGGGTACAGGAAGGTGATACAGACAAATAGAAAGTGGCTGGTCCAGGTGTACTATCAATGGAGAGAAAGACAGAAAAACATGTTTATGATGGAAATAAATGCAAATACAAACAAGAATAGTAGAGAGAGAGAAAAATGGCTACCACTCGTAGGATGATTTTAAAGTAAAACTAGCATGAAAAAAGGCCGGTGATACATTCCTTCTAGGAACACTAATTGTTTTATTTATTTTTAATTGTGTTTTTTAAATGTAAAAATGAGTTGCTAGAAAATAAGTTAATGACATACATTCTATAAACAGGCCAAGCTTTTGTTGTCGAGTCACTCCATGGATGTTTAAAAGTCTCATCTAATTTTTCCCCCTTGGCCTCAACCCAGAGCAGTAAGCCATCTTGTTGCACAATTGAGAGACAATCTGAAGTGCCCTGAGCCAGAAGAGCACCAGTAGAGCCCCTCAGATAAAGGAGAGAAGCAGGGGACAGTTAACAGGCCTGGAATGGTGTAACAAATAGCTCGAACACTGAGCCAGACAACATTTTCTCTTTTCAAAAAGAACATTGATGCCAATTAGGCACGGACAATGCTTCACTAAGTGTACAGCTACAGGCTGCAAGCTGTTGGCAAACATTTGTAATAGAGTGGCCTCGCTGCTTAGTTAAGCAGTGTCTCCAGCCTTTGTTCTTTTAATAGCGTCATCAGATTGGGTTCCCTTTTTTAATCACTCAAGCTTTACAGGTGGTGACTCTTGTTTTCAGTTTAAATGGTTGTGGGATTCTCTCTGCAAGTTATGCCACATTGCCTAGTTTTCCTCTTAAAGTCAAGTGAACAATTAATAAAATATTGTAAGTTAAAACTAGTCAAAGTGTGTATCAGTAGGACCAATATTATTTTATTATCCAAACGTCATTTTGAGCAAATGTCCTGGTCTACAGTGAAGGTGAACCTGAAGTTCAGTCCAGATGCAATGTGTGTATGAGAGGAAGCAACACTAAAGAACAACAGAGCTTGAAATAACATCTGGCATGCTTCTCTAATGGCATCACATCTCATGAAAAGACCTCTCTGTTTTATTTTATTTTTTGTTTGTTTTTTTAGGGTCTTGAGTACTACCATTACGAGCTTGGAAAAAACTCAGATCCAAGTAAAGAGCAGAATGAACAGTTCAGGAAGGCTCTAACTGTTCATCCGGTGTCTGACCCCGAACAAATGTACCGGCTGCACAGGTACTTCTCTGAGATTGAACTCCAGAAGACTTACGATGAGATCGCTAAGCTGCAGGTAAGCAGATTGCCAAGTCACGAATCACCCGTGGATCAGTCAGAAATAAAATCCTGGCTTAATACGTTTTAATATAGTAATGGTTACATGAAAACATGAACACTTGTGTTTTTTCAGGCAGAGATTAAAAATGTTAGCGTGCTTGCTTTCGAAGGCAATCGAAGCACCCAGTGGCCAGTGGGGGTCAACCCACCTTTTGAGCCCAAATCCCGGTTTGAAGTTCTGAAGTGGGAATACTTCACAGAGGAGGAGATTTATTCATGCATCGATGGAGCTCCAAAGTGTGAGCTGCGCGGCATTGACAAAATGGACGTTGCAGATGTCATAGACACAGCCATAGAAGAGCTCAACAAAAAGTACATGCCCACCTTACATCTTAAGAAGCAGCGACTCATTAATGGCTACAGACGCTTTGACCCCACCCGGGGCATGGAGTATATCTTGGACCTTCAGGTTGAAGTTGTCAATCAGAAAGGTCACAGTCGCTCCATCACAAAGAGAGTCCACCTGGTGCGACCTTTAAGCCTCATAGAGATCATTCCTATGCCCTATGTCACTGAAGCTACCAGGGTTCACATCATTATACCCCTTACCGCAGAAGACCGGAGCTATGTCAACCATTTCTTGGAAGGATTTGCTTCCAATGCCTTCGAGACCAGTGAAAATGCAGTCCTAACACTTTTGTTCATTTATGACCCAGAGGAGGCACAGCATGTTAATCACGATGATATTTTTGCTGGTGTGAAAAATCAGATCAACGTTTATGAAAGAAAATACCCAGCAATAAAAATCCCATGGATAAGTGTCAAGACAGAGATACCATCGCAGATCAAATTTATGGACATTATTTCAAAGAAGCACCCAGTTGACACCTTGTTCTTCCTGGCTCATGTGAACACAAATGTCAATGCTGAATTTCTGAACCGCTGCCGCATGAACTCAATAAACAATTGGCAAGTGTTTTTTCCTATCCATTTCCAGGAGTACAACCCTGACGTGGCCTTTCACAACCAGCCATATCCAGCCACTGTTGATCTGGTAAAGGATGCAGGACATTTTGACCGCAGGTCGTTTGACGAAGCATGCTTTTACAACTCTGACTATATGGCAGCAAGGTCTCGAATGGTGACAGATATTCAAGAAAATGAGGACCTACTAGAGAGCTTGGATATCTATGACATGTTTGTAAAGTATTCAGGCCTACATGTATTCAGGGCAGTGGAGCCAGCTCTACACCAGCAATACCGCTACCAATCCTGCAACCCAAAGCTCAACGAGGACATCTATCATAGGTGTATTCAGAGCAATATGGAAGGCATTGGTTCTCGATCCCAACTTGCAATGCTCTTGTTTGAGCAGGAACAAGGAAACAGTACTTGAAAATACCAGATAAAATCTGCTCCCTCATATTTTTGTATGGATTATTGACACAGAAGAAGATATGAGCAAACAGGAGAAACAAGTCTATTGCCACTTTAGTTGGCACTCTCCTTTTCTTTCAGAGCGCAGCCCAAGTTTGCTGCTGCAGTGACACTCTCCACCGTCGTGTGTGCTTTAAGGGCTATTTGGTTTGTTCTCTCAGTTAGGTTTGATGAATCCACGTGATGTCTTGTAATGAAACTGGTCCGAGTTGCTGAAACCAAATATATTTGCAACACTGACACATTTAAAAATTGCATCAGGCAATTTTTAACCACTAGAGGAGAGAAACTAAAAAGCAGAGACTTGTCATCTGGATGGTGTTTTATTGCAGCATTTGAATGCTCATCTACAAAATTTTCTTTGGTGGGAAAACACTCCTTAATCTGAAGGAAAATTACCGGATTGGCCTTTGTGTACTGGAACTGGTTAAGATAATTACCTGGCATTGGTCACAGTTAGACATATAATATTAACATTAATAATAATAATAATAATAAAGGCAAAGTGAAAGATAATTTTTGCCTTTGCTACACAACCAGCAGTAAAGGGCTACAAATAAGAGCCATTTTTTTACAGAATGTATCACTTGTTTGTTTCCCAGACAGCTGAATGAAATTCTCAAGAAAACAATAGACCAATGGGAGCTAATGTGCTGGGTACAGCTGCTCATCTTTTGGTGTTAAAAGTACAACCAGGATGGGTTGTAGAACCAATTAACCAAAAAAAAATTAGAGGACATAAGTGATTAAAAATAGTTTGTAGATTGTTGCTTTTCAGTGGTGGTTCAAGCAGCGACACATTGATTAGACATTAACATCAGATGTACTTTAAATTGCAGGTTCATGTCAAATGAATTTATTTACAATGGTTTGTTGCACCACTATTTGTGTGCCCCCTTTATTTAAGGGCTTTAGGTTTTGCACTTTTGATACTTAACTGGTTTGAGTATTTACAAAAGTGTATCTTTGCATAATGTGCCTTTACAAAGACTTTTCATGTGCTGCCTGTTTTTTTAAATATTTGGTATCATGACGATTTATATGGTCGTTTTAAATGCATGGGAGAATTAACTATGGAGGAAGCCTGTTGCAGCTGGGAGACTGAAGTGGTTCTTGGGTATTTTTTATTTTGTTTTTTTTACGGCAAACTTGGACATATGATGAACCCCAACCAGCTGCAGGTTGTAAAAGTGCCTCAAAGCAGGGAGGAGTTCTCCAGTTCATATCTTTTGGTTTTCATATGCAATACAGGAAGACTTTAGTGACTGTATTTTTATTTTTTGGTCCTTGAAACCATTTTATTGGTACGAGAACATTTAAAAACTTAGGAGCCTTATAAATGCAAGAAATCACTTTAGTAACTGAAACGCTATACACGCTCTTAGTTGTATTGCAACAAAATAATTACATTAGGATTGTTTTCTACATAAAAAATACAAGCAAGCAACACATTTCTAACTGTTTCAAACTATTTTGAGGTGGCATTTCACTGGGTTGCTACTGTTGGAGCTAGTTAGAGACTAGAACTTGCACGACTCAGTATTATGAGAACATGCGCAAATCATTTGTTGCAGTCTTAACTGATTCAGTGCTTGTGACCAATGCGCCATGCAGCTGAGTTTTACGTGGTAGCATGGTTTTGAAAATTATTTTAATGTGGTTCAGGCTTCTTGGTAAGGTTGCCTCCCTCTATGCCATCCTAAGGAGGTTTTACAGGCATGTCCATTTTGTAGGGAGACATGCTGGAGAGACTTAGTCTCTCTAGTCTAGACTTGGTCTTAGTCTGGGCAGCTGTGGCTGAGGGGTTAGAGCAGTCGTCCTCCAATGCAAGAGTTGGAGTTCGATTCCACCAGAAGTGTCCCTGGGCAAGACCCCTCGTTGCCTCTGATGTGTGTGTCCCATGGGTGTATGAATGTGATAAAGCACTGATTATAGACATAGAGTGCTGTATGAATGGGTAAATGAGGGCACAGATCGTAGTGTAAAGTGCTTTGAGTATCTTGATAAGATAGAAAAGCGCTACAAGTAAGTGCAGCCCATTTACTTAGTCTCATGGCTGACCTAGGGTCACCTTGGAGTCTCCTCCCTGAGGAACTAGAAAAGGTGGCTGTGGAAAGAGATGTCTGGGCAGCACTGCTCAAGCTGCTACCCGGCTCCAGAACAAGCACAAGATAATGCATAGAAAGATAATTTTTGTGTACACAAACATGCAAAACTGTATTGTTATACATGCACATGATTCTATTGCCTATCTGTGCATGCATTGTACCCACCTTGGCAGTTGTCGCCACATTTATGATTTAACTTGCAGTACACTTTTAAAAAGGAAGGTAAGCAGATTTAGACCATATTTTTTATAGTTATTATTTATTATCTACCGGTACATGGGTTTGAGACCTGGATGTGTTTTGTAGCGCTCTTGACATGGGTTTAAGACGAGCAAGGAAATTGAGAATCGCAAAAAACACTGCAACACTTTCTGGAGACTCTCGTGAATGCTATCTCCATCACAGCAGTTGTTGCCCAGTGAAATACTAACTGTAAGTTAAACATGTTGGTGTCATTGTCCTCAGTTTATTGGGCTCGGTTGTTGAAATGTCTGCGCTCCTCCAGATGTGAAATGCAGTAGGAGGTCCTTTCTGTCATGGATGTAGTGGTACTGAACAAAATTTAAGTTATTCGTAGCTTATGTGCAATATTACAGATAATACAGCTGGATAGGCAGCTCTTAGAGGACAGAACTGTTATTTTCAGAAAACATTTGCCTCAAGTACAGCGGTGTGTGGATCACAGTACTGTTTATGACTCATACCTTCTGTTTGATGCAAAGTGAATACACTGTAATTTTGTCGACAGGCCCTTTTAATGTATTTTTGTTCGCGAGACACTTTTTTTACTCCTTCAAATTTACTTTGATACTCATTAAGGCGAGGCGAGTCCTTTTATTTAACTGTAATTGGATTTAATATATATGTAGGAAACACTACAGCCACAGCGGTGGTCCCGAAACAGTGTTTTTTTTTCTGTATTATATGCCGTGTGAACACAGAGCGTTGAGGTCAAGTTACGCATCTCGTTTTTAACGAGAGCAGTTTTTTTTTTTATTGTGACAGTGCACCAGCTATCTTAGTATGAATGTCTTTTTTTTACGCTGATAATGTGCACAACGGGAAACTGAGTCTTCCAAAAAGTAAAGCAAGAATCACTGTGAACAAAGAAGGCTGAGATTACATTATGAAGTTACTGAGATGTGTTGTCTTTGCCTTCTATCAACACGAAAGGCTGAAAGTTAAGGAAAATGACAGAATATTTGTCCTTTTTTTGTTACCACAGTTATCATTGCTGAGCGAAGGCTCTTGTGTAGTTTTTGTTTATAATTTATTTACCTGTCAGATCTCCTGAATGACAGATTTTAAATACTTCTGCACTAACAGAGGCTTTCGTCACATTCTTTGTACATTTATAAATATTTCATAGGCACTCTATTTAAAAAAAACAACTCTTTTTTTTAGTTTTGACATAGAAATATTTTAATTTTTTGTCCCCTCCCCCACTAAAAAATCATGTAAAATTATGTTTTGTATTTTGTGGTCTCAATCATGTCATGAGTTTTGTGCATTTCCTGTTATTGAATCCAAAAGTTGGCTGCAGATATTAGGCATTAAGAAAGGCCGAAGTCCACTGGTTTACAATGTTTCATGCACATTGGTACTCGAAAAAACACCAAAGCGGTACATTTTAGGTAATGCACATGTAATTGAGTGCTGTAACTCTCAATAAACTGTGAATTATTGTAATTTTTTTTAAATAAATAATATTTGAATATATATTATATTTGATTTTCTTCATGTTTAAATTGAAAATGGGTTTTCTGTATTGCACCTACAAACTCCAGTTTGTCCTTTAGGTGTCAGCACAAGAACATGTTTCCTATCAGGAATGCAGGTAGTGGACTGATTATTGCTGCTGGTTGTGATGGTACTAAACATAAACATTTCCAGCGCACAAAAAAAAAAACAACTAGTTTCTGTTCATTCCAACTTGCAGTATGTTCCAGAGACTGCTGTCAAACATTCCTGCTCATGTTAGACCCGAACTATTCCTGATGTCTGGGTTGGGTAGAAACAGGGAAAATGCTGCGACCTTAATTACAGCTTTAGTTATTTCGAGGGTCTATGTGCTCTACCCTTAGGCATGCTGTAAAACCACACAACTACAGAGCAGCTGGGTTTGAATTGTAAGTCATTATTTTGTGCTTCGTTTCACGTTCAGTCCCAGGACTTTCTCCTCCCTCGTGGGCACACAGTTGATCCAAGTCTTGACGACACTGGCTCTATAAAAGTATTTTATTTTGGGCTTTTTTTATTCTAATTTTGACATTTTGTGGTTCACCTAGACAGCATTAAAGCAAAGTGACACAGTTGTGGAAACAGGAACTCATTTAAACTTTATTTGCCACAGTCAGACCTCTAAAGGATTTTTTTTTCCAAGTCTTGCGCAACATTCTTCAAAAATAACTCCTTATAGATTAATTTAGATGCATTTTGATTAAAATGTAAAGAAAAAAGTAGACAACATAAACTGAACTGAGCTCCGGACTTAAAAGAGTACAGATTATCTAAACTTTTAATAGTATTTATTATATTTAACAATTTAAAATCTGTTCTAACAGAGAAAATAAACACATTATGATACATATATTATGTACAAACGTGAATCTGGATTTTGCTGGAGTACAATTTCCAGTTCTGTCAGATGCAGGGTGAAATTTCTCTGTAAAATTCTGACAGAAGCTTGCATCACCTTCAACCTCTTCTTTTCTCAAACCTCAGCTAAGAGATGTTCATCAGGCAAAAAAATAAAAAGGCAACCACTTTACATGAAGCATCTCTTACCAGATGGATTCTATCACATTTATGTGTAAGCACACACAGGCTCGACTTCTTGAAGGTCTCTGTGCTCAGATAAGTATGTTGAGGAATTCCAGTAATGTGAGCTAAATGTCGTCAAGGATGAGAAGTTGTCCCTTCTGGTGCTCTGCTGCCTGCTTCACAGGCCTGGGGCACATCACACACACACAATTCTGTTGAAATGCCTTTAAATGGTTCTCAAACTGAGGGGCGTGACTCCTGGTGGGATCGCGGGGTCATATCTGGAGGGGAACTAAAAGTTAAGAACTAATCTTTAGATTAAGTTTTCATTCTGACTTATCTTTGTGATGGACTGGACCGCATTAGCCTTTGCAAAATAAATAAATAAATTGATTAAAACATGAAATAAGCATCCTATAGACAAATATCACAAAAAGTAAGTCCCATTTTTTGACACATTGATTAGGAGCAAATTTTAAAGAATCGTTTGAGAGCAGCTGCTTTAAAGAGACAGTCTGGAGGAAGACGTCTGACCTTTTCTAAGGTTGTTTTCACACCTGATAGTCCAGTAGACTCAATTCAATTGGGACCAAAATTCAGAACATTTGTTTACATTTTCAAACGAGCCAACCTGTTCCCCCTCTGCGCCTGTGGTGGCACTGCACCAAGAACTACTGAAGGAAATGACACAAAAACCTCTGAAGAAGACACTGAACGCAACTTACTTCTGGAAATAAAAACAAAAATGGAATGGTGTCAAATTTTAGCGGTTTTAGGATTTCTGTTTTGTCTTTGGCACATGTGCCAATGGACTCGGCATGAGCGGAAGATGAAGCAGAAGACCACGGAGAATGTTGTTTTTCACACAAGGCAGCTGAGATGGCTCCATATGAGGTATGAGAAATGCGCTGAATTTGTTTTGGTTGTATTTCCCCAGAATGCCCTGCGCTGTAGTCTACTTCCTGCATTGGAATGGTCTCTGGTCCGCTTGCATTCACACTGCATTCGAACCACACTAGAGTTCACTTAAACCGAACCAAGACCTAGGTATTTAGGCAGACCAGAGTTCGCTTTCTTGGTCTGTATCTGAAGTTATGTTTACATGAACATAAGTAATTGGATTAAGTGGCCATTCGGAATGACAAATTGTCATGTAAACGCCCCGTTTGAATTATTTTTGTTTATTCAGCTCAATCCGAAAGAATTTGTAATCAGAATGAGTGGTTTATGCCAATTCATAATCCGACAGGTGTGCATGTAAACAATCTGTTCATTTTTCTCCTGATCGTGAAAAACTGACCTGACTGTGCATGCGTGACCTATGTCATTTCCGCCTGGCTAATGCTAATAATATTAGCATGTTGGGGAAGCAAAACTGTTTGGTGAGTGCCAACATTTCTACTATAAATTTTGAAAGAGCTCAAAATGATCTGTACCTGTAG
Source organism: Hypsolebias antenori (assembly GCA_031762315.1). Lineage (NCBI taxonomy): Eukaryota > Metazoa > Chordata > Actinopteri > Cyprinodontiformes > Rivulidae > Hypsolebias > Hypsolebias antenori. The sequence continues at coordinate 13,471,853 of JARVGS010000321.1, read as the reverse complement.
CTCAATCAGGGAGTGCAAAAATATCTCCACTGTCATTAAAACTTGTTGTGGGTCCATTTTGGGCACTCAGGTTTGTTTACATTCATCCAGAAGTAAACCAAAAGTAGAACTTCTTCTGTGTTTTTTTAAGGAGAGCTTACCACTCTGCGCATGTTAGTACTTCTATTCAGAATAAAAGCCAGCTGCATGTAAACGCTTGTCGTGAATGGATTGTACCCATGTGAAAAATACATTTGAATTATTAAATCTGAAAACATTTCAATCCGGTCAAAGAATTCTGCACATGTAAACAGCTAGTGTTCGATTGTGAATTTGCATCTCCCCAAACAAACCAGACTTTCTAGGCAAACAAACTAGAGTTCAAATTGTGAAACAAAACTGTAATACCATGTTGTTTTAAACCATTTTATTGTTTATCTTCAAAGATGTTGTATTCTACTGCAAGACTGCTTATGTGCGACCTTTTTAAACCAATTATTTTCAGTATCATCATGTCATGAAAACGAACCTGCAAAAATCAGAAAAACAGCTGTCAGCAAAACCTCCCTGTTCTTTTCTGCACACAAGATGTTCGTAGGACAGTCAACCTGGCCACAGAAACTGTTTATTCATCTTTTCTTAACCCTTTATTCAGTATGATTCATCAGCTTGCAATGTTGTTTTCTTATCTAAGAAGCAGTATCATGACGTACAAAGGTGTTATAAATACAGTGCTCACTCCTCACATTTTTCAGAACACCTTCAGAACCCATTTAGAGCACAACTGTGTGTTCTCTCTTTTGCAAAAGATAAGTAAACCTATCATTTGTATTTGAAGTCTCTCAGTCTATAATTTATTAAAGAAAGCTTTAATAAATTCCACAGATTAAAGCGGACTAAACAGGGCTGGTGTGAATGCACCCTAAATACTCTGTTGCATTACTAACTTCTGATATCTGACACAACACCACTTCAAAAATAACCAGACTATCCCTTTAAGGTCTGTCTTTTAAAAGGGGTTCAGACACAGAATTATCCAAGCTGTGTTTTAAGAATGACACCAAACACACTGTCTTTGTGATAAAGGGGTTTTTGCAGACCGACCCCGGGCTTTACGATTCAAGTGAAACTCTAAAGTGATAATTCAGCCCCATATTCAGCTCAGCACACCAGCCCCAGTGTGACTTCTCTGAGGATAGCTACAATTATTGATGACAGAGGAGAAGATTGCTATGCATAGCCTGTACAGGATGCCATCAGAGACCGTGATTGGGAACCTTTTGAAAATGTCAAAGTGACACATGATTATGAATATTAAACAGCTATGTATAGCCCACATGATTACTGGGAATGGGGGGAAGGGATTCGGCAAACGGAGACGAGAATTTTGTAGTGAGCCAAGGAGATAGATGGCAAACCTACAGCAGAATATTTCAATTTACAGTATTTAAAAAAATAAAGTTTCTAAGACTTATGTTTGAAATGGATGGTCTGCTGAGTTGACCCACTTTTCTTCCCCTGAATCATGCTTCCAGAGTCACATTAGAGTTTAGTCATGGAAACATTTCTATAAACAGAGCATGATATACATTATGTGACTCAGCCCAGTTTAAAGTTTCATTTGAGAAAACATTTTTCCCTCATGGACTGAGCATAAAGACAAAAGTATTGGGAAATCACACATTATCTCACGTTGCACATCGGTACGTTAGAGGTTACTGTTCTAAAACAATGTAGACTGGTGACAACTTTAATAATCAAAAAGCACACATAGCTTAAATCAAGAATGTTGTCTTTGCCCCCTGCCTTATTGTAATAAACAAACAGGAGGGGTGTGTCGGACAGGGAAAAATACTCTAATTTACACAGAGTGGTTACGTCAAAGTCTGAAATCAAATTATGTTTTATTTCCTGCTTGTTCATCACGGATGGTTTCCAAAGCTGGGGCATGACAGGCAGTTGTTTATTCTCCCAGAGTTCTGCCCTTTTTGGGGAAAGCTATCTAGAAACAGAATTTGTGCTCTGTGCTGAATCACTCGTATCAATCTGAGTGTTTCCAGGGTCTTCTGTGAGGCTGAACACCAGAAAAAAAAAAGAAACAGAAAGTATTCCTTTGAGAAATGTGTTTGAGCGGTTATTGTGCAATTAAACCGATTTAAATTTTTCGTTTTTTTTTTTTTTTTTTCATTTAACCTTTATTTATCCAGGTTAGTCTCAATGACAGCCACACGTTGTTATGGAGGTGAAGGGTTTGGATGTTTTAAACAAAAAAGCTCAAATAAAAATCTCAAAGAGGCTACATTAATCCAGATGGGTTTTCCTGAAGTGGAAACACAAGAGATTAAGTGTTTGTATTCTGCACCCCACTTGAGAGAGAACATTTTAGACCAAACAAGACTAAACAATATGAGTCCAATTTGAGTTAAATTTATCTAGGAAAAAAAAGTATTTATAAATTACTCAAGATTTACAGATATCCATTTTTTTCCCACTCTCGGTCATTAAATAAAAATGTGTCAACTTGTTTTTGTGACATTTTGCCTCCAGATTTTGTACAGAGCTTTTTAAAAATGAAGACCCGTCAAACAGAACCTCCACTTTGCTGGTTCAATTAAAACAGAATGCTGCTTCAGCCTCCGATCATTTTAAAATAGAGTAAAAGAAAAACAAAACGTGCAATCCCCCTTTTTAGAACCATGACGTAAAAGACCAATCTGTGCACAGAAGCAAACATAAAGAGCTCAGTACTACTACACTAATACTGGCTGTAATGAGTATTTATTATAAATTAACAGCTCAGTCTGGGTGAAAAAAGCAGAAATGTAAAATATGTTTTATAAGTGAGGGATTTTGGTGTTTAATCTTCACCGATGCTTATTTTTAAAGTGGTTTTGGTTCCTGGAATAATAATAATTAAAAAAAAAATCTTCATTGTAATTCCAGCAACAGGACATTTCCATGTCTTCCTTAATTCAAAGTAGCTTTTTTCCCTCTTTTATTTAAATATCTGAACCTATATTAGGCTCACACTAAGTGTAAACAAGGTAAACCATTTTGAAATGCTGGTTTATAAACCCTCTCAGATTAGCCCACATTGAACATTGTCAGTCTGGCCGTTTGTCTGATTTAAAGTGAGTCTTCCTCCAGCTGGCAAACTTTTCCTCCAATAAAACAGAGAAACTCGGTCTTTATCACAAAGCATAGCTAATAAGTACATCTTGAACCAGCACCCGGACAGGGTCAAGCTTCCTTGATGGCCAGTTCTAGTAGAAGTATTAAGTCCTGCCCCCTCGCAAAAGAATGTTAAATTTTCATTGTTAAAAAAAAAAAAAAAAAAACTCAGATAATAATGATAATTTTCCAGTTGCTGACTCATTGATTCAGGTAGGTCTTACTTTGTAGCTGTTTGTTCAAATGTTTTATTATTACTACTTTTAAATAAGCTTTATTTTTACAGGCCTAAAAGAAAGCCGACATGACACCATGACTGTGCACAAGGGAGCGCTGGCTCTGAAACTACAACATGGCAGCTTCCTTAAAGGTCCACTGACATGAGGTTTGAACTTTGCATAAAATGGCACAACATATATATGTTGTATCATTCAGCTATGTTCGTTTTTTACAAGCAAATGA
>JARVGS010000321.1:13396868-13408169 GCA_031762315.1 Hypsolebias antenori | reverse complement strand
CAAGCAAACATTATTAAGAACGTTGATTTACCTGCTGTAAATCAGCTGATTATCACGGAGTAAAGTCTGACATCATCCTCGTCGACTCGGTTCTGGTCCACTGACTCGGTTCTGGTCCACTCACTCACAGCGACCCGTGTGGAGCTTGTTAGATGAAGCGGGTCCCGCTTGGCGTCAAATCTGTCGACTCTTATCCAAAATTCAGCTTTTACTTGTTTAACTTGTTGTTAAGTTGTTAGCTGAACTTTTAGCACAGAGGTGAAGAGTAGACTGAGGCAGCACGCATGCGCATTAGGTGAAGTTAGAACTAATGACCCGGCATGCAGATTCATGAGGGCGGGAGGGATTCCTGCGGGTGCATGTAAACACTGAAATTCGCCCGTGTCAACGCAGATCTTTCCCTCTAATTAACATACCCAAAACCTCCCTTTCCCCCCACCGTGTCTGTGTAAACAGGGCCTGATAGGTCCACAGACGTCCTCGGGAGGGGAGCAGGGGTGGGGGGTGCAGAGATTCTCATTCACAAAAACAACCAGGAGGAGATTGTGATAGCTGGCCATTTCAAGGCCAGCGGGGGAAGCCAGATTAGATAACAATAATTATTTTGGGTCAGGCAGACTCTCCTTGATATCATGTCTGCCTTTTAAAGTCCTGCTGACAAACTTGTGGTCACACCGCCAGGCCGAGCTTGTAGCCTTCTCCAAGGTCGATTCCTTCCCGTTGAGTTCTAGGAGCTGCAAGTAGCCTGCGATTCTCAGAAATCGCATCCAGCTTACAGTTCAGCTCACACAGTGTCTGAGTCTGTGTGCTTATTGCTCGGTACATTATTTCATACAAGCCAGGCTGCCTTACCAAGGCCAGAATGGCTGCCATCATTTTCCACATTTGTCAATAAAACAGGTAACCACCAACACAAAAAGCAGAAATCCTGTTATCATAAATCCAATTCTGTATCTGTCTTCAACATCCATGGCCAACAGTACTGACAGACACATGATCTTCCACTGACCCCACAAATCCATTGTATATCCAGCAGCAAGTGTCTCTTCTGGACAAGAGCATTCTCCTTCACCCTGTCTTATTGTTGAGAAAATTTTGTTAATTGCATTCAGAGACCAGCTGACCAGATCCATAATAATTTGCAGTTCAGAGGTTGTGTAGTGAGAGGCTCAGATAGGAATAACAGGACAAAGAGCAAGCAGGAGGGAGGCAGGAGCGGTAAAGCATCTGTCCTCGTCGAAAGCAAGCAGGACAAAAAAAAATAAAAAATGTTATCCCATTTATGCCAAAACTCCTGCAACGTATGGAACGACCACTGGTCTGGGTTCTTCCTTTTCACCTGATGGTTGGCTGGAGTCCTGTTTGGGTTTCTTCTCTGCTTTCAGGAAGGTCCAGTTAGGATATCCACATTTATCTAGAGCCTGTCTTGTGTGGGATTTCTCCTTCTGCCTGGCTCCTGAGTTAGTGGAGACGCTGTCTGCTCTGTGGTACAGAGTCCTGATGACAGGAGTCAGGACTTGTGCTCAGGTGTTAGGGGCACTAGGGACAGAGTTTTCATGCACACCATTGAGTCATTGGTTCATGTATATTGGTGACACCCGGTTAAAAATGAAATCCCAGAAAGTCCAACATTTCAGTGATCACATCAACTCTGTGGATAAACATGTTCACACGAAAAGATGTAAAAGATGTTAGGTTGGATTTCTTGGATTGTGCGATTTCAGTCTCTTATGGAGGACATTTGCAAAGTGAGGTGTTGTACCACAAACTCACACACAGACCAGTATTTGTGGTTTCGCTCCCATCACCCGCTGGAGCATACTCCACAAGAGAGAAATGGAGCAGACACTTTGCTCTTTACCTGTGTTCAAACAAAACCAACATGATTCTGGCCAGTAAGCTCACCTACAGCTGGGCCATGGAATCCAAGCAGCAGAGCAGCAGCCAGAACTCATGTCCTGTTATTGAGCTCATGAGGGCATTTTGTTGTTAGCTTCTGTGGTTGGTCTTTTTTTATTTTACAATGTCACATGAAGATTTTCCTCACTGATTTCTGCTTGTGCTGCATGTTGGTGCCTGCTGCAGACTGTGTTTTCGTCATTCATGAAATGAATCATACAACAAGTTTAGTTTATGCTGGTGAAGATTCTCAGTCATCCAGGACATGATAAAATAAAATAAATAAATAAATAATGTTCAATACAGAAACAACTGGACTATATTTGTAAGATAAGACGTTTCGCTCTTCATCTGAGGAGCTTTCTCAATTCAAGTTTAGTTCAGTTTTTATTTTACTCTCAGTAGGTTTTTTTTATCACTTTATGTATTCATATACTGTAAGGGGTCCTCACTATATACAGTACATGGAAGATGGAGATACAGAGCATTGGAGGTTCTGCTGTGTTAAAACTCATCACTTTAGCTACTATAATATGGTGGCTGGGAAGATAATTAATGAATGCAGCTTCAGTACTGTGATTCATCAGAGCAGAAACTGTCACAGACAAAATGCAGCTAATGATTGTCCTCATCATGAGTCTGCACATAGCCTTTTTCAAACAACTCCAAGCAATGAAATGAATGGTAATGGGTACATAGTTTTTCCACATATCACAAAGGAGGTATCAAAAATAGATTGCCAATAGTCCCGCAGCTTTGAACAAGTCCAGAATGTGTGTAAGAGTGTAGCTGGACTTTGTTTACAGTGGTTACATGCAGGATCCAGGTCAGATTTAATCTTGGACTGTTTGGCTTTGGACCAGTGCAGCCAGTGCAACTCCTTGAATTGAATTACATCGTGTCAGACAGATTGAGGATAGATAAATATTCTGAGTGATTTCAAAGTCCATGCTCAATAATCCAGGTTAAACAAAGTTAAATCAGGTCCTCTGGACAGTTTCTTATTGTTGAAACATTTTCATCTTTCATCCAAAAGACTTCATCAGTCTGAGGAGCCACAGTCTGAGGAGACACAACAAACTCAGTCTTATAAATAGCACCCTCCCATAGTAAATGGACTGTACTTATATTAGAGGTTGTTACGGTCTGAGGCCATTTGGTTGAGCAAAAGAGTGTTTGCAGGTTGATTGCTGACTCAGCTGTGCTGTGGCCCATCTGGTATTGGCTGGTTAACTTCCTGAATCCTCCCCAATGGACATCAATCTGCATCCTGGTTGGCTTCTTCACCTCCTGCTCCTCCAACCACAGAAGAGGCCTGCCTATTATGACCTGGCTCAGCCAGGAGAAGGGGAGGCAACATTAAAAACCCAGATGGCACAAGTTTGAATAAAAGTAACACTTTAATTGGTCAGTTTAAAATAAAATTTAACATCAACAAAGGAGGGGTGCTTTCAAAGTACCAATTACAACAAAGTTTTCACAACCAAGTCAATAACAAAATTAAGGTTAACCAAGTGAATGAATATTCAAACCAAATTTACAATGAGTCAAAACAAATGTAAACAAGTAAGCCTTCTAACTGTTTTCAGGGGGTTACAAACAACACCAACAACTGCAGGATTTAACTGTTGGTCAAAGCCAAACAATTCAAGTCAAGAGACCAAAGTCCAAAGACACAGAAACCCATACAAGTGGCGATCTGCTCTAAACAATAGCCGTCCTGAATGGCAGGAGAGCTGGGTTTAAATAGGCAGGCCTCTTCTGTGGTTGGAGGAGCAGGAGGTGAAAAAGCCAACCAGGATGCAGATTGATGTCCACTGGGGAGGATTCAGGAAGTGAAGCAGCCAATCCCAGATGGGCCACCGCACAGCTGAGCCAGCAGTCAACCTGCAAACACTTTTGCTCAACCAAATGGCCTCAGGCCATAACATACAAGGCCACTGGCCATAACAATTGTCAGTTGTTGTCTACTGTTGTCATCACTCTTTGTTAAAAATTCAGGTCTCACTTGTAAATTAGTCCCTGAGGCTCAATGGGATCAACCTGTATAAATAAAGGTTGAATGAATAAGTAATTGTGAACCCAACTTTACTTGACATACAAGTGGCAACCACTGCTAACCAAAGAGCGAACAGGTTTCCACCCAACTTGAAAAAGGCACCATGAATCACAAATCCATGTACAACCTTAATTGTAAAGAAGTTGCTTTCGTAGAAAAACCAGGGCTTTGCTTTGCACTTTGGAGCCACATCAAACACAATCATCTCAGCCATTCCCACACTCTGCTGTATGGGGGACCATCAACACTGTCTTGGAAATACTGAAGAAAGTGGGTGAGAGAGTTCTAACATGTGATGCTTGCATATCCATTGCTCGAGAAAGAATGCCACTCCTAATGTGCAAACTCTAATGGTACTCCTGTTGGGCTGAGGACCATCTTTAAAAGCCCAAACTTAAATATTTTTGCCATCTACTGTATTTAGGATTACTTTGACCAGCATATGAAATAAAGTTGCATTCAGGCCAAAAAAAAATCCAACCCAGCCCAGCTCCAGCCCATAGCCATCATTTCCAAACCCCACCCAACCCGACAAATTAACAGTAAATACAGGTTCAAACCTGAAACTCTGACTGCTTCTATAGTTAATAACGGTCGACGGACATGGACAGCTGAGTAAAAGGGGCAGAAGATCGGAGCTGATGGGGTGATTGTCCTTTCATGGCCATCGAAGCGCATTAAATCCCTGCTTCTGCCTGCAATCTGCATTATTCAGACATGGACCCTGCTCTGACATGTCGGATATTTTGGGATCTCACCTGTTTGGGTCGTCAGCTGCGTGCATCCACTAAGTGCAGCGGCTGAATGAAAATCCATTTGGGCTTTGATGGATCACTGCCTGGCAGTATTGTCCCATCTGAAGCTTAACTGAACTTTATATTACCTCGTTCAAGTCCGGTCAGTGCGCGGTGAAATGGCTGTGTGCGGCTGGTGATGGTATGGCAAGCCATGTTGCCATATAATTATATCATCAGCCACGCACATCCGCTGACACAATCAAAAGCCCGACGCCGACATGGCCCGCCCATCCAGCACATTATTATGGCCCAATTTGGGCTGGGATTCAGGCCCGGGTTAGAAATGACAGCTCTAATATGAAATACTCAACACATCAAGTTAAAGGGAAACCACAGGGTTTTTACTGCACTCTGCCCGAACATTACAAATAAATAAATAACTTAATAATCAAATAAAGTAAAATAGAATCAATGACTCACAAATTACACATTTTAACTTCGCCAGCAAAATAAAGATTTGCTTGGAGCCAATAAAAACATATTCAAGCTGACTGCTACCAAAATGCATGAAGTAATTTAGCTTTGCTGGACATTGATCTGTACTGGTGGCTATATTTGCTCTGCTTCAGCATCTGTGCTGATCCAACTTACAGGACAGTTTCAACACATTGCAGAGTCAACTCACCACCATGCCTTGTAGTTTCTGCTCCCCACTGGGGAGGGGGTTTAAGCAAACGAAGCACTAAGAGCTGCTCAGGTGTAGCCTTGGTCAGTATGGCATTTGTTCCTTCACTACACATAACGTTACATCAGATTTAGTAAGTCTCCTATCCTCGCTTGCAGAAACATTTTTTTGTTTGCACTTTGATGTTAGAGCTCTAATGAGAGCACGTTATTACATACCTGTCGGGAAAGAAACACACTCAGCAATTCAGAGAGAAGCTAAGCAGATTTCTGAAGCACCCTGGCTTGCTCGCTTTGCTGCTGCCTGAGAGATACTGTCTTCTAATGTGCTTGTGATACACTGTGTGTTCCTCATGATGACACAAATCAATAGATATACTAATCCCGGTGTATCCAGTGGGGCATTCTCTTATCCGGCTGGATTTTCACACACTAACTTAAAAATCCGTTGAATGGACTTTAGGGCAAGTTTCTCATTCCTGTCAGAAGCGAAAGGGATTAAGAGCAATACTTAAAGCTTCACACACTTAGAGTTGAACTTTTTTTTTTCTTTTCCAAATGATTAAAAAAATGGGAAACAAAAAACAAACAAACAAAAAAAAAAAAACAACTTTTTTTTTTTAACTTCTTTTCATTGTGGGACAGAAAATACAGAACAACTACAGCAAAAAAAAAAAAAGAAATAAAATAAAATAAAATATATAGATAAAGCCACATCAAATGGTCAGATAAGTCAAGTTTAGTTCAAAGAGACAAAATAAATAAATATTTGGAGGTTTATGCATATTTTAGACAAAAGAAAAAAATCTCCAAATAATTAAAAAAAACATTAAAGGCCAAGGCTTTTGTCAATGTAATATTTCAGCGTTCATGTCAATTTTAGTCTAAAACAACCTCATGTTGAAACATGACAAATATATTTTGTTCAAACTTGTGATATCACAAGAAATCTCGCTCAGAGTTTGGACTGTGAATAACTCTCAGCTACTACCGCATTAAATTATATCCCTATATTTTATAATTGGCTGAATTATACCGATTTTGTGTTTGACAATCTTGATTAGCTGTGGCGGTCATCTTCAATTAGGTTGACTCCAAAGGTTAATCAGTTGCAGATGCACATTTGGTGATTATTTTATAGGAGTTTTTCTAAAATCTGTCCAGTGGTTCATGCAATATTTTCATAGTAGACAATCAAGGCTGATTTCTAATGACAATATTTTAAGCAAAATTCTTACATAAATCAGTATCTGTAGAGTATTTGTTTTGAAGGAACACCAAATCTTAGCGCAATATATGTAAATTTGACAAAATTGTAGCCATTTTTTTTGTTTTCTAAGTTCAGTTGGCAGTGGCCGCCATCTTGAATTAGTTAGCCCCAAAAGGTAATCAGCTGTAGATGAACATGCACTGATTTTTTTCCAGAAGGTTTCATTAAAATCTACCCAGTGGTTTATGAGATAATTTGCCAACAGCTGGCAACAACATCTTAACCCTAACCCATAGGTGGAGGGAGCACAGTGGTCAGGGCTGTATTCCAAGCAAACAGCTTGACAACACTCACTGGAAGAATAAAAAAAACTTTGACCGAGTTGCACGTTGCTGCGATCGCTGCTCGCTCTTATTAACGAGCAGCCTCGGCACGACGTAGCAGTGGCAGAACGCAGCAAATCCTGAAGTGCAAATTGGTTTGGAGAGCTGTGTCTGTATCCAGTTTAATTACTGCGTGGAAAGTACAATGTGCCAACAAACGAGTGGGTGAGTACTTAAAGTCCAAATTACGACCCCGCTTGGCATTTGACACACCACCATTTGCGTCATTGGGAGCAGTCAGTGTTCATTTGCTTGTCCAATTCTTAAAAACTGTTATTTACACTTTAGTTTTCTTGGTCCAGAATACCGGTAAGTGTGACTTGTTTGCTTCAGTGATCCTCTTTCCACATCTTATTCCACATTAGGCATGTTTAGAGTCGACACACTCGTGTCTCCTCCTCCCATCAATCTACATCTCCAGCTTTGCTATTTGAGCCGACCTTAAGAGTATCCAAAGAGGATGAAATGAGGTACCTGAATGATAGTAAATTATCCCCCGCCCCCCACCTCGATCCTCAAATTGCGCATTAAAGCTTAGATTTATGACAACTCACATCTAAGAGAGCTTAAAGATCTGACATTGTCACAGAGGAAAGAGTTGGCGTGTAATTGAATTGAAAAGCACAAAGGCAGTGGTGGATCGCACTGGAAACTCCCAAAGCCTGCAGATTTCAAGTCGCAGCTGCAGCAGCCTCGAGTGGAAGACGAGTCAAATCCCAATTGCTCACGGGTGTGTGTCTCTAAGTGTCACGCTGAATCCAGAGTCGCTCATCATTCGTGTCGGAGGGGGCGACACGATCCCCGACAACTTTCACATCAGTTTGAGGATTAGAGGCATGAGGTTTACGCTGGCCTTGCCAGAATCCAGGATAACATTTTTTTTTTTTTGATTCAGCAATTTAAACTAATTTCAAGGCTGGCTCTGCAGCAATTTTCTGGTTCAGTGGAATGTCATAGCCCACTTGGTCACCAGCCCTCTTATCACAGGTACCTAACACAAGGGATGCTATGCTAATTGCATAGTTTTTATTATTTTTTTAAGGTTGGGGGTAAAATTTTCCTCCATCTGAGGGGGAACTCAAATAATACGGCTGATTACAGTTTTTATCAGCCAGACAATTGAGTACATGTGCAAAGCAGAAATGTTTACACAATGTTGTGTTAGTAGAGTGAAATATGTTTTCATTGTATCTCAGAGCACCATAATTAGAGCTTATTCATAAACGTGCCAGGGCATTTAAAAGGATGGATTTTTTAAATGGGAGTTCAGAGATGCAGTAATTATGAAATCAATTTTACTGCTTTATTCTTTGAAATATCCATCTGAGCTAAAACGTGAGCTAGCTAAACGTGCAAGTTTTTTTTTTAACCGTTAAAGTCATCCATTTGTTACCAAAATATTTTGTAATATTTTAATGAAACTTTTACAGTAATCATCATCATTACTGTCAGTTCCATTCATGATAGCCACCACAACTAATGGACATTACCCAACACATAAATGGCCATAACTCAGCCAATTTTATAGATACTGAGCTACATTTTGGTGTGGTAGTAGCTGAGAGTGGTCCACAACATTCACCCAGAGCTCTGACTTCTAACATTTTCATATTGCATGAGATTGCACATGCCATTTACCAAGTTTGACCAAAAAGACTTTAACGCTATCTCTTCCCCTGACATGATCATCTTAGTTTAAAACTGGTATGATTGGTGGCAGGTGACATGCATTCCTTTCTACTTTGTATTGTGTTAATACTCAAAGTACAGTACAGTAGTCCCTCGCTACTTCGTGGTTCGTTTTTCACGGACTCGCTTTATCGTGGCTTTTCAAAATAAGATTGGACATGACACACAATTGGCTGATTGATAGATGAGCTGCACAGTTGGCATGGATTTTTCATTTAAAATAAATTATTTGCAAATATTTAGCACATGTGCACCCAAGCTGCAGGAGAAGCTTCTTCAGAAGTGGGCGTGGCCAAGAGTGCTGGCAGATGGCAGAGTGAAGCAGAGGCCGAGAGCTGAAATCATGACAGGCTGTGCTCTTTTAGAGCATTTAGAGTAGGGCTATTCAATTGGTGGCCCGCGGGCTATTTCCAGCATGCGGGTGACTTCAATCCGGCCCATTTCATAATTAAAAAAAAAGGAAAAAAAAAAAGATAAAGAAATTAGGTTCTGGGTTGAGGTTTTTGATTCTGTTCATTGCATTTATGATTCAATGCAATAAAATGAACACATAAAAAATGTTACAGATCATTGTAAACTTTATTTTTTCTTACATGATTTTAATCACTGGTTGTCCGCCCCCCGAGCTGCTGGCTTTCAGAAACTCTTGCCCCCTGAGCACTTTTGTTGAACAGCCCTGGTTTAGAGTTTAGAAACATGGTTTAGAATACTGTATTGCAAAAGTGTGGGAAGGGTTTAAAACGCCTTTATATAAATATGAATACTAAAATAAACTACTACTTGTACTACCGTTCCTACTTCACAGTTTTTTCACTTACCATGGGGCTTCAGGGTACGGATCCCCCACGATAAACAAGGGACTACTGTAATTGAAAACTATGCATACCTTTCTTAACTTGGCATCTACAGGTAAAAACACACATTTAAAGCACATGTGATGCATGAAATGTAACAATACACGTTTTATTCTTTTACTTGAATTCCAAAAATCACTAAACCAGAAAAGTGGACATGTAGCCCTAGATTGAACACTGTAGCAAGAAATAAACACAATATCAGTGCATCGTTTCTGTATTGCAACTTCAAGGTGGCACTACTGAGGACATCACTTGTTGGACTTTTTATCAGGGCTTCCAGCTTCCCTTGCTCCTTCAACCATAAATAAATGCTGTCACCGACTTTCCTACAGGAATTATTAAATCAGACGCAAGAGACAAATTTTAACCAAATGGACAAAACGTTAAAATTTGTTTTCTGCTAATTCCTGCAGACGCTCTCTTTCAAATGTGGCTGGAGACGAGAGCACAAAAAGCAACACAGACAAAAAAAAAAGTTGTGTTTTCCTCCCTGGCTGTATTTCCTATAGGTTTCAACTGTGACCAAAACAAGAGCAAAAACACATAAGGGTTAAAAAGCAATTTCCCACATCATGACAACTGTACAAATGTACGGTGGCAAATGTTGGAGGAGAAAAGGAGGAGTTGGGGGTAGATAAGGGGGTGAAAGACTCTGAGGTGGCAGTGGTGGAGTAGAGAGGTTAATCCTGCTGTTTAATCTGTGGAGGTATGGGGGGGAGTCTTATCTCTGCCGCCTGCTGCCGCTGCGCTCTTCCTCAGCATCCTGCATCCCTGACTGTCTGACATCACTCACTGCTGGGTGGTGGCAAGGTGGGGGGAAGGTTTGATGGGTGGAGGAAATACAAGTTAGTTGCAGCTACATTAGGGCTGCACTGGCAGCACCTCCCATAAGCTGCATCACCCGACTTGGGTGACAGTCACGGAACGTCAGATGCTGCAGAATCAGCTCCACATTTTACGAGAGCAAAGACAAACTCTCCTCCATGTATTTGTTTGTTTTGGGGAAGAAGAGAAAAAAAAACTGTGATGAGGGAAGAGAAACTTGTCAGCCTGCAATCTGACAAGGCTGTTTACAAACCAAACAGCTGTCAACCGACCTCAGGCTGCGAGGAAATAAGAAGAATCTCAAACAGGCATGTGCTTTTTTCGCTTGCACGGATTTTAAGCGCGATTATAAGGAGCTGCAAATTTTTCTGTTCGTCAAAAAGCTGTGACTCTTGAAAAAATGTGCTCATTTAGCAGAAACAACAGGTTATGTGAGGGTGTAACATGTACAAGTGGTGCTGGTGCAACAACTCTGACGCTCGACAACTAAAACAGCAGAGCTTGCCTCTGGGAAGAGCGAAGGAAAAAACACAAATCTACAAATCTTCTGATGGTGACCTCTACTTGACCTTGAACACAGCCATTTAGGTTGCAGCCTTGGATCCAGCACACTTTGCTGTAGGGCTGCTGTAACATCAGGATCCCCGATGACCACAGGTTTTTACTGAACGTTTATTTATTCTTATAAAAAAGGGTTTTAAAACACCACCAAAAAAAAAAAAAAAGCTTCAAGACTTTTTAAAAATTTATTTGTTGTCTTATTTGCACTCTTAGGTTCCCAATGGCGTTTTAAAGTTTACAATATTAGTTTAATTTGCTCTTTATTTTAAGTATTTAGTGTGCAAACAGTCATTTAATACTCCAGTTGACATAAGTGAACAAATACAGGTGGTCCTCGGTTTACGTTCGAGTTCCGTTACAACGGCCCGGTCGTATACCGATTTGAACGTAACCCGAA
>JARVGS010000321.1:13347352-13363321 GCA_031762315.1 Hypsolebias antenori | reverse complement strand
TATTGATAACTAAATAAGGGATTATTTTGTTATCAATAAACCCAACAGGCATGTTTTTTGGTCTGGGGGAGGAAACCACTGAGGCAACAACTCTACCAACTGCACCAACAAACTTTTGGTTTATAAAAATAAAAACAAATAAATTAAAATCCACATGAATGTATCCTCTTCTTATGGAAAGAAGTATTTCCTCAATGTGATTTTTTTTTCTTTACGTAAAAACCGAATGGTTTGCTTTATTTAAATAACCATTGCAGAACTTTGTGAATTTATGACACTAAATACATAAAACTTTTGTATGAAAACATAATTTTAATTTTGTGTAAAAAACAAAAACAGGAACAAAACATTCACACAATTTTTCTCTTAACATATTTACTATTATTGTAAAACTCAACTGACATAATTGTTTATAGAGACCCCATACTATCATCAGATTCTACCTCTCCAACTGGTTTTTGTTGTTTTTGGCGCAGCGTTCGGCTCCAAAGCTGTCAGAACCCATAAACATATTTCATTGCATATTTTTCCCCTACAGACACAACATAAGTCCTCAAATTAAGTGAAAGAAGACCTCTGTTATGTAAACTCACAAGTTTGCTGGTTGAATGAGCTGAAGTTTTAACATGTCCTATAATTTAAAACTAAATGTGCGGATTAATAATACTGATACAAAACCTCACTGTATTTACAAAACTCTTATAACTTTGTGGTCTAGAACAAGTTTAGTTACCAGATACTGTAGTTCTTCACAGTAAATAGTCGTGCTCCGTCGACAACACTGACCCTAAATGCAATACTGTGCTGCTGTCAGTCTCAGGAACTCCCCCTCCTTTCCGGTGTCCATCCTGGCAGATCAGCTGACCATGCGCAGGGTCATCTAAATCCACTGGCTTTGATGAAATAGTTTTTTCTTCTTCTGTATCTGAGAACTGCTGCTTGGAAATAAAGTCTGACCAGAAAAGAGACTGGATCTGAGCGAGGAACAACTCTCCTTCCCCATCTGGAAGCGGCTCCAAGTAACTTGCCAGAGACACCAGCATCTGCAGAGATCAAGTGAGCTGAAGGTAAAAACCCACAAAGACGTCAGACACTGAAACGTCTAAACTGAAGTAACTGACCTTCTCCAGGCAGGTGAGACTGGAGTCTCTCCGAAACAGTCTGTCCATGTGCATACTCCTGTCCAACCCCAACAAGAAAGAGGAAAATAAATCTGTTTACAGACACTCAAACAATCATCTGTTAGGAACATTTCTTATCACCCACCCGAGAGCTTGAGCATATTTCTGTACAATCCACTGAGCCCTCCTCATGGTTTGATCCCAGTTGGGGATGTCATGTGATGTCAGGAAGTTAAATCTATAAGGCAGCTCTGTGGAGGAACACAGTCGAAGGATAAAGGCTGTAAGTGTTCATACAAATCACCAACCTACATGGTCAGCTTCAATTTTAAAGCCTCTTGATCTAAACTGGTTTAAAGTAGAGATGTTCCGATCGATTGGCCACCGATCATGATTGGTCGATTTCTGTTAAAAAGTATGTGATTGCCCGATACTGATCAATGCCTTTCAGTGCCGATCATAAAAACCGATCACCTTTGCAGCCTGCAGGGGTCCTATGGTATATCTGTTTAATCAGTTTAGAGATTTGACTCTTCAGTATTTAGCCTGTTGAGAGGTTCAATGATTTCCATCTGTTAAAGATTCTGTTGCTGAAAGCTAACAAATGTTTTTTTCATTTGTCCTTTTGACACAATAGTTGCTGTACTGTGTCTGCAAGTTTTTTTATATATATTTTTTGTCTTGAAAAAGTAAATAAAAACATGTTTTTGTCAAAATTAAAGTGATTTTATGGTTCCTATTTTCCAGATCATGTAGCACTCATCTCAACTAAGTCAAAAAAATTTACAGCCAATCCATGTGATCAATATCAGCAGGACATAATTTGTAAACTGATCAATGGTGGAACGCAAATAGCGTGCGGGCCGGGGGGGTTCTGCGGGTCCTTCCCCAGGAAATTTTGAATAAAGTAGATACCATTTCCTGCATTTTGGTGTATTTTACAAGGTTGTTAAACATCTACGATCACCTAGAGAACACAGTCAACTGCTCTCTCCTTCTGTCTGAATGTGTGTTCGACTGTGTGAATGTGTGTGTGGGGGGCTTGCCTTCATAAAAGCGGAGCAGAGCAGCTCAGCTCAGCCGCTATGAAGGCAAGACACCCCCCACCACCACCACACTTCACAGTTCCGAGATCAACTCTTCTCCACTAAATTCAGTCCTGCGCGTTGTTGTCCGACTCCACTCCCATGAAACCTTCAGGTGCCTCCTCCGTCTGTTCATGGCTGCTCCCTGTGGGCTCCTGCTCACGTACGACTGCCTGGTTGTCTCGGCATTCACCCCAACACCACTCGCTCGCTTCTGCTCCAGTCTGGGTTACCACTGCCTTCAGGTGCTTCAATTCTTGGTTGACCCACTAAGGACAATCCATCCATTTATTTATTCTATGAAAATAAACTGCTCTGTCTTTTCAACGTTTTGATCGCTATTATTTTGACAAATTAGCGCCGTTGTTTTGATACGTGAATAATGTGAATAATAAACATCAAACATTTCTTTTTGTATTTTTGATAAATAATCAAAACTTTATTAAAAACCCATTTAAAACTGTCAAACCGATTTGCAATTTAGTTGTGCAGTTTACTTATATTTTTTTTACATTTTTTTAAATAAAAATGTGATGACTTTGGACTTTTAAGGAGCGGAGACTTGAGTTACCGGATCCAAGCAAAGAGTTGCCGGAACGCATCCTGCCAAAATGAGAGTTCCCGGATCTTGTTCCAGGATTCGGCACAAATTAAGCCCTGAGTATCGGTGATGGGTGATGGGTGATCTGTGATCGTCAGCAAAAAACCTGATGGGAGCATCCCTAGTTTAAAGTCTTTAGCATTTGTATGTGTTTGTGTGTGTGTTTGACATACTGTTGGGACTTGAGGGCTCCGGGCTCTCTTTAACCAACAAGCAGGTAATTTGTGAGCAGGGGGACGGGTTGGCTGGGTCATATGGGCTCACTATCATCCCGATAAATGGAGCTCCGCCCCGAGAAAAATAACTCTGGATGAGTCAGGACAAAAAGGATCAGACAACGTTCACATGTAGCAAATCCTGAGTGAGTTCTTTTATTTATTTCACCTGAAACTGGTCCTGCGTGTTTATGTCTCGCACTGACGGGTTTGGGTGAAAGGAGGGGTGGGAGTGGTACCAACCCACCACATTGAGGCCCAGGGACACAAGCACATCACAGGCTTGTGTCTGAGATACTGGGTCCATCTCACACTGCATACCTGTGCTCACACTGTTGCACGGCTCTGCTGCACAGACCTATACACATTTTGGACATTTTATATTTTATTTTTTTTTTTTTTATCACAGCTAATTTCCTTTCTCGTTAAAACTAATCCCTCTCAGGTCTTCTTTTACCTTCAGTACTTTTGCTTCTTCACTGAATGTTCCACCTAGCAGACCAATGACTTCCCCTCGTGAGACGTGGGCATGCTGGATGCAAAATCCCAGCACAAGTTTAAGATCATCCAATAAAGTTACTCATATTCAGCATAAAACTGTAGAAATACACTTTGAATTAGGTTGTGTGTAGAGCGTACCATATCCATGATGAGAAGAGTCTCTGCACACACAATAACCTGGAATGGCTCCTGAGAATGAACAGCAAAAAACAGACAGGACTATAAGGTTTGAGCAGTCCTGCAATACGCAACACATATTTTTACCAAAAATAAATGAATAAATAAATAATTAAACATGATTAAATAAACACATTATAAACCTCAAAAAGAAGACATGTTCTGGCCCTAACGTCGCTGCTAACAAGACCATGTTGCCAACAGAACAACTCTGCTAATAGGACCCATCCATCCATCCATTATCTTTTACCTGCTTTTTCCATTTTTGGGTCACGGGGGTCGCCGGTGCCCATGTCCAGCAATCACTGTGCGAGGGGCGGGGTACACCCTGGACCTGTAAGTCCATCACAGGGACACATAGAGACAAACAACCATTCACGCTCTCACTCACACCTAGAGACAATTTAGTTACCAATCAGCCTAATAGGCATGTTTTTGGACTGTGGGAGGAAACTGGAGTACCCGGAGAAAACCCACGCATGCACAAAGAGAACATGCAAACTCCACCCAGAAAGGCCCCTGGACCGAGATTTGAACCAGGGACCTGCTTGCTGAGAGGCAGCAGCTCTACCAATTGCGCCACCGTGCTGCCCGCTAATAGGACCATGCTGCTGTATTTCTTTTTCACTTTTGGTGCCTTGTTTTTGTATTTTTATTGCATGCTTTGGTGTTTCTTGTTTAGTTTTTTGGTGAGTCGAGACAGTTTTTCCTCATCCTGAGCATTTCATTGCATTGTTGACCTTGTGTTGACCGTCATATGACAAATAAACCAAACATGAACCACGTCATCAACCTCTGAATAAAAACAAGAATTTGTGTAGAATTGTGAAGAATGTTCGGGCTGCTGTTAAATATACCACTTTGTTTTACATTATTGGTGTTTAGTGTATATATCTTGGATCCTGATATACTGTTTCTTTTTATACTTTATATTTTTTGCTATTTTTGGATGTAACTGGAACCCTGTGTACATAATTTAGTTCCACCTAATGTACCACATGTGATGTGAATGACAAATAAAGAACCTTGAACTTCAATTTCTAATTATGATGGAGATCAACGAGACACATTATGAAACTGAGATAAAATGACTGAAAACATGCATCTTTGCCCAAAAAGACGAAAATGTTTAGATTCATAATGGGTTTTCTAAATTAAAACACAATCAAAACATCAAAAATGTACATATATTCACCTGTACTACAATGTAGTTACAAAATCTCTAGACACTGAGAATTGTTTATCACCTAGATAGTACTCCATTTCTAAAATCATAAACTAGAATACAGTATTCTGAAATAATGAACATCACCCACAAGCTTGCATGATAACGTTTTAAACAAATATCTGGTGTGATCTATTAGTGCTCAGAGCATGTGTTAAACGTCTCTCAGCTGCTGCAATAATACATTTATAGCTCAATAGCTGTAAAATTGATCATTATTGATATTTTTGTGTTTGCTATGGTCGATTAGCAGAGGCAAGGCAACCATCTTAAATCAGACTGGCTCTAAAATGTAATCAGTAGAGATACTGTACATCCAATAATTATTTCAGTTTAAAATTTGTCCACTGATATAGGACATCAGACAAACAAACACACAAGCAACTACGATAGCCCACCAAACTATTTAGATGAGGATAATTCCCAGAAATTCCTAAATTTGTTGTGAAAAAAAGCAACATTTGCTAAAAAACTATTCATAGCCGAAACAACATGATGATTTCAAACACCCATTAAAGGTGGTTATTAAATAGATAACATAGGTAAACCTGAAGGTTTGAACTGTGGTCCTGCAAAATCTTTAACATGAACCCAGTTAAAGTGATGTCAGCTGGGCTTCAAATGTTGCCAGAAAACTGAGAATAAACTGGTCTTTCAAACACACATCTAGATTTCTGTCACACGTTTAGCGTTGGCAACTAAAATTTATTTTGTTAAAGTGCAACTTGCTAAATTGAATCAAGATTTTTGAATATGGATTTTATAAAATATGAAATAAACATGTAACATGTAAAATCATTTTGTTCCAGTCAGAGAAGAAAAGGAAAATAAAAAGTAATGAGATAATTACTGACCTGAACAATTTCTTCAAAAGACCTACAGGGAATCAGCTGAAACGGATCAAAAGACCTAAGATAAGACCAGATCAGAACTTTATCGATCCCGCAGCATACACAGAGTGTATTGTCAGTGTTCCTGTACTGATAGTTTAACACTTAAAGCATCCATCCGTCATACTCACTCGCGGTATCTGGACATTTTGCAGGGTTTAGGCTGCTTCTTCATCTCCTCCCTTCTCAAAGCCAGCTCCTCAGCGCTGAGATGCTGATAAACATGTTGCCCACACAGAATCAGCAGAATCATTCATGTCACTTCAGAGGTTTTAAAATGTTTGCATGCCACAGAGTCCAAACCTCATACGTCTGCCCTTCCAGATCTTTAGCGTCACACCAGTTCCCCCAGATGTCTCGCACTCGCCTCTTCCTGGTTCGCTACAACCAATCAAATGTTAACTCAGGCCTGTCAAATTTTGCTGACAGAGTCCAGTGCTTTTTTTTGGTATCTACCATGCTCTGCAGTCTCTGAGCAAGCTGATAGGCCTCCAGCACATCTTTGCCCTCCTTTTGTTTAGAACGGTCCACCACTTTTGGGCGATTATACACAGCTTGTTCTACAAAAACAAGTCACACATCAAAAATGTAACTAAAACAATCAAAGAAGTAAAATAAAATAAAAGTAAAACTACACAGGGTTACCACAGTTGAAGTTGATGGCTCCGATGAGCTCCAGGTAGGTGTGTATTCTGCCAATGCAGTTGACGTCTCCACAGTTCTTCAGACCCGGGCGCACCGATGTCTTGTTCAGATATTTGGGTTTGCTCTTCAGCCTAAGACACAGACAGCAACAGTCACATCCTCTGTAGAGTTGTGGTGAATTTACAGTAGTTATTAAACCTACACTGGAAACAATGTCCCCCAATCACAGCTTAAGATATTTCAACAAAATATTAGATTTTGCACATTTATTAGCTAGCTTGTATAATTTGGTACCACTGGTCCAGGATGTAGTTTCTAATCTTCAGATATCTTTCTGGGGTTTTTGATGATCGTCCCTCAAAGAACTCAGGTATGGCTTGTTTCTCCTCTTCAGCGATCGTTTCTGTGTCCATCATTATTTCCTGCTCTGGGGCCTTGAGCTCCTCCTCTTCTTCATCCTCCTCTTGTTTCTCCTCTTCATTCATATTTAGTCTGTGATCCTCAGTCTTATAAACATGTTCTGTGAGGCAACAAAACACATGTAAAATCACTAAATTGTACATATAATGATTAAAAAAGTCAGTGTGGATTACCTGTGGGGTCACAATCAGCTTCACCTGATGGATCAGTTTGTGCTGAAATGTCACACTGACAGTTTTGACCTCCCTCTGCATCAGCCTTTTGCTCTTGAGAAGTTCCTGTCTTTACAGCTTTCTCATGTTTATCAGTTGTTCCATGTTCCTCAGTGCAAATGAGGGAAAGCGAGCTTTGAGGACTTTGCAGAGAAGGTGAGCTGTTATAGAGTTGGTCCGCAGTCTCGTGGCTGCACTCAGCCCCAGTCAGACTCACTTCTGTTTGCTCTTCTCTGGGACTTTCTGGATGAAACTCAGTCTCTTTCTGCTGCTCTGGCCCACAGACTTCAGTTTTGGTGTCTGCTCTTTCATCCTCGCTCAGGTCGTCAGTGATGTCAACATCCTCATCATCAGAAAGTCTTTCTATGCGGACAGCATTGGCCAAAGTGGACACACTGCTCGGCATGGGCTGAAGAGGCTGTGGGTGAAACTCAGGACTGGTGGAGGGAGCTGCAGCATTGGACCCTGACTTTTCCTTTAGTTTGAAGAAATAGGAACAAAAAATGACTGACTTTATTACATAAATAAATTATTTTGGACACCCTTATTACTACCAAGAAGCCGCACAGCGTAAGCAGATTGTCTCACCTTGTGTTTGAAATACTGCCTGGCATAACTCTTCACCTGAAGAAGACTACGAGTGCCCACCAGCTTAGCAATCTTGGTCCATCTTCGGCCAAACTTGGTCTGCAAAAATTAAAAAGAGGAAAAAGAAAGTTTGAGCTGTTGAAAAAGTATTCAGACCTGTAAAACAATAATGTTCGATTTTCTTTGGCTGTTGCTCTATTATGTTACGATAGCTGAGAAATCACTGGGTATATTTAATGTCATCTTCCCAACAAAAGGTATACTCACAAGAAAAATGACTTTGCTTCCTAACTAAGTATGTTCTACAAAGACGCTTACATGCCCCTGTTCTACACACCCCAGCAATGAGGTTTCATCTGCACATTTAGAAAAATAAAAAGATTACCAGTCCTTCCTCAAAGAGTTTTTTCTCCTGTTTGGACCAGTGAGACAATGAAGCAGATGCTGAAGTTAAGCTTTTAGAAGGAGCACTAAACAGCCAACAGAGAGGAGAGTGACAAATGAAAATAAATAAATAAATAAATGGACTCTGTGTCATGCTGAAGAAGAAAGATAAAAGAAGAGTTGACTTACTTCTTCACTTTGGGCTTTTTGTTGGAATCACTGTGCAAAATGTTGTCAGGAATGCCCTCTCCTGTCAAATAATATCTTCAAGAACAGTTCAGGGTTTTAAAATGCTATTTTCTTTTTCTATTTAGGTATTTACAAAATAAAATATAAGAAAATATACAGTGGATTCAATTCTAATTTAAAGGCATTCACATTAAAAAATGGTGAACTAGTTTGATATGCATAAATAACTTTACATAAGCTAGAACCATATTTTCTGCATATTTTAAATATACAGTACATGTACATAGTTTTTTTTTTTTAGTATAGCTTCCAGTGAAAACTGAAGAAAAAATATAAGAAGCAGGCAGTTGAATTTTGGGGGAGTGGTGGCGCAGAGGTTAGAGAAGGTGGGCCCGTGATCGGAAGATCGCTGGTTCAAGCCCCGGTACTGACAACATCAAAATGTGGGTGGAAAAAGGTGAAACACCCACACCTGCCTCCACCCTCATTCGCCCCACTATGGGCCCCTGAGCAAGGCCCTTAACCCCCACCAACTGCTCCCCAAAACAAGACTCTCTTGAAAATGAGTTCTCGTGGCTTCACACAGACTCTCACTGGTACATTTTCATCTTTATATCACTTCTTGGTCTGTTGCCTTCATACATCTCCTCCTACATGTCACTGCATGAGTCCAGCTATAGCGTGCACTCTCAAGACATACCATAGTTACCTGCAGTGTTCCCTCAGTGCAGACCAAACTTGGCAAAAGGGCCTTCTCTTAGTCTGCTCCTGTAACTTAAAACACCTTACAAAAAGATGTGTTGTTGACTTTAAGGGATTTTAAACAACTGTTAAGTTCATGACAAAACCAATGCAGACATGTTCATGTTTTTAGTTTTTACATCACTTTATAATGTAGCTGTTTTTTTTTTTTTCATGTTTAGCCTATATAAAATGTCTATTATTTACTTTTACATTTTATATGCTTTTTATATGATTGGCTATTGTTGTCTGTAACTCATTTTTGTTCTTTGTTTAAAACAGGTCTTTCTGTAAATGAGTCTTCGAGGCTCAATGAGACTAACCTGTGTACGTAGAGGTTGAATGAATGAACGAAACAAACCCAATAAATACATGGCCAGGAACGCCAATACCAATTTGATGCAATACTTCTAACATGAAAGTGCAGACTAGTTTCAAGATGGGTGCGTCATGCTTTATCATTAATATGTTAAAGATAAAAACATTTTTTATGACAAATAAATTTAGGATTATCCACTGTTAAATACCAGATTTGCATAAAAACAAAACTGAATTTTAGATAATGTTTCTAGATACACACACAAAAAATATATATTACTGTAACTTATTAGCAAAAATGTTTGTACAAAGAATAGAATGCATGTTTGGAAATTTACATTCTTCTCAGTTTTTTTTTTTCTATAACAACATCATCAAAAGATTTAGTTTTTACACCACTTGTGGAAAAGGAGAACTTGCAGCAAGTTAAAAAAGAGAGAAACAAAATAATCCCATCATATCATTATCAAACCAGTTCAATACCAGTGGTGATGTAGATGATGTTACTTGGACTGATCCAAACAGAGTGGTGCTTGAAAGTTTGTGAACCCTTCAGAATTTTCTGTATTTCTGCATAAATATGGCTAAAACATCATCAGATTTTGATGTTAATGATATTGGATCATTTTCCTCAATAAATACATGATCAAGATTAATATTTGACATTTTCTACTTTCAGGACTTTTGTTAAAATCTGTTTTAAGTCATAATTATGCAGAAATTTAGAAAAGTATAAAGGCTTCATAAACTTTTCAAGCACTAATGTATTCACTTCAAAGAAATAAATTATAATTACCAATAAAGTTGAAGTGTTTGATTTAAATGTCCATTCCTTGGTCAATATATATTTTTTTCTGATAATCACTCTCAAAATAAAAAATGTGTGGTTTCCTGTGATTATTAACTATAAAATGATATCAGCATTCACTTTCTCCTTCTAGTTGGAGTAGTTCATGATGAAGACTGCAGCATTGCCTGAAGGCAAGCTCAAGTCGAAATCACATCAAGGCGCTTTCAGAACCTATTGAATTAGTATTCACATTTCTCACCTTTACCACCCCAGCTGGTATTTCCACCAAACTTCACTCAATTTCCTCATGGCTTTGTTTTCAGGGTGGTGAATGCTTTCATGCAGAACATGTAAGTGGCCTCCCGAGTTCTTATTGATTCGTCTACAGAGCCTGCAGAAAGACCGGACACTCCGAATCTTTAGACAAAAATCAAAAGCAGTCAAATGCTGACCTGTCACCCACTGCGTTCTGTACAATTAAACAGCTCTGTTTGCTGGGTTATTTGTTTAGCTGATGACATTTGACAAACAACAGAAGTCAAATAAAGCAATCATTTGGCAGCGGACCTCAATCCACAGCTGAAGCTTCAGCAAAGGTTTCTAATGGCTCCACATTCCCAAATGTGAACAGCAAAATGGCAAATCCGCAAAGTGAATCCTGAGCCTTAATCACCATTCAGCAGCCACATTAAATGAAGTTTTTATATATATAATTTTTTATATATATAAATAAAAAAAGCACAACACTTGGGTAATTCTGACCATCATTAACCTCGGGCTGACCCTAATTCAGATTCACAATCCCCAGGATTTGAAGGATTAATGCTTCATTTAAATAATTAAGGTCAGCAACGGACAAACAGCACATACATAAAACCAGAGCTGACATGACCACGATAGAATTTAATAAGACTAGAGCCACAATGAGCCGACATCCTATATGCAGGCAGTGGATAAAAATGCAGAGGAAATGAAATGTTGATTAAACTGTTTAATGC
The DNA here is from genome assembly GCA_031762315.1 of Hypsolebias antenori. NCBI lineage: Eukaryota > Metazoa > Chordata > Actinopteri > Cyprinodontiformes > Rivulidae > Hypsolebias > Hypsolebias antenori. The sequence goes on along the minus strand of JARVGS010000321.1, from coordinate 13,352,221 downwards.
AGAAAGCATCTTTTGGATTTATCGCAAACCACATCCTGAATGTCAGACACACAAAAATGATGCCAGTAGTTTCTATCAGACATATAGTCCTCTATATTTGGCTTTCAGATTTATTAGGCTATGTAAACAGTTTAAAAATTATGAGGTGAGACTGTTTAATCAATTAATTAGACTTAAAAAGCAGTGGGCCATAAAAATGATAGGGTGGATGCTTCAAAAATGCCTTGCAAGTGTCCAAGCTCTTAAATCAAGTTCCACATTTCTTGCCCTTAGAGTCGATCACAGATCTAATTCATGTGTAGCACTTTAAAACATTTCTGATTTGGATTTTTCCATATTAGCATGTTGTCATTAGCATTAGCATGTTCGTGCTGCTGTCGTTCGTCGTATTGTTTTTGCACTATTAGCATATTCTTAGTTCATATCTTGGATTTTATCACTGTTTTTCTTTTACAACTTGTACTTTTCTTGGATGTAACTGGGACCCTGTGTACACAATTTCGTTCCACCACATGTACCGCATGAGGCGTGAATGACAAAGAAAACCTTGACCTTAAATCACCCTGACAGTACAGCCATATGTGTCATTTTTAGGTGGAAAAAAGTGTTAAAACCTCTCCTAATGTATATTTCAGACAATAAGACGCAATATCAGAATCAGAATAAGCTTTATTTTCATTGCACCGAGATACAATCAGAATATGTCCATACAGTCAATGAATGGGTCTGCTTTTATACATAAGGCGCATTAAGCGAAACTAAAACATTGACAGATTTTTGAGTGCCATGTACCACATAAAATCGATTTGAGGTCAGTAAGCAAAACCAGAATTAATACATAAGGTGTACCACATTATAATTGGCTCAGCGGTTAGCATTGTTGCCTCACAGCAAGAAAGTCCTGGGTTCAATCCCAAGTTGGACCTGGGGTCTTTCTGTGTATTCTCTTGTGCTTTCATGGGTTTCTCCAGGTACTCCGGTTTCCTCCCCCCAACCAAAAACATGCATGTTAGGCAGCCTTCAGGCCCAGGCCTCCCTTGCAAAAGAGATCTATGATCTTAATGGAATTTGCCTGGTTAAATAAAAGGTTTATATATAAATAAGGCTCAATGTGGATTTTTGAGAAAATTCAAATTTTAGGTGTGCCTTATAGTCTGGAAAATATGGTATATTTTAATAGGAAAACTGCAAAAAGAAACAGCTGCTGTCTAGACAATTTTGTTGTTAAAACAGTTATAATGGGTTGTAATTTACCAAATGTTAAGGCTAAGTAAGAAAAACCCTTGAGTATTTCAATAATTCACTTTCTATTCATTTTAAATGTATAAAAAAAAACCTTACAATGGAGCATTAGGCCTGATGCTGTTATTTCCCCTCTGATTTAAATCTTCATAAATGTGACTAAAGCGTTTCTCATGTGAGTCAGCCAAACAAAGACCCCAACAACTCTCCAGCTCCAACAAGACTCCCTGAGCTTCTCCGCTTGAGGCAGTATCTCACCCCCAACCTGCAGGGCTTCAGACAGGAGAAGCTGATGCTCGTCTCAGGAGGTTTAGGGTTAAGATACAAGGGGCAGCCCTGGAGAAGTTCAACACCACTCCTCACAGTTTGACAGTCTGCAATTCATTCTTAAATTTAAAATTATCAGCGACAAAATAGCCTGCCACTTCTTGCTCATTTTGAGCCATTTTTAAGCATTTTTCCTCGTGCCATTTATTTATGGCAATAAATAACATACAAAATGATTAACGGAAGAATAACGGCTCAGAGCAGGGTGCCATTTTTTACCTACTTGGTGCAAACAATAAAAATAAAAAAAAGTGTTGTGATAGAGTGCAACATGCCAGGACATTTTAATCACACACTTTTTCATTTTCAGTTCAAGTATTTCAAGGCAGCACAGAGCAGACAAAAATATATAGATTGAAAATGATGTTAATTCAGATTAAAAAGGCACGATGAGTAATTACCACCCGCAACACTTTGGAGCGGTGTTGTAAATCATGAAATCAAACGCCGTCGCTTAAACATGGCAGGACCCTGCAGATGGTTTAATTCTTCTGGAAACAAGTGGTGCTAACGTGCCAGAAAATGCTGCAGCGCTCCACATAAACGCCAGGAAGGAAAAGGCTGCTGGCAAGCTCATTTGCCTTATTTCACGTCACCTCACTCATCAGGTGGGCTGGAAATCAATCTGATCTGCTGTAATGAAGGATGTCTCAATCCCCAGCTCGATGCACAGCAAGCTACAAGCGACCACCCTCCTCTCAAGTCTCCCAACAGACACACACACAAGTACTTTCAATACAAATTAAACAACTTACATGTGACATTTCAGACAATCAAACCGCCTTTTTTTTGTTTTCATTTTGTCATTTTCTTATTTTAACTAGCATCAAGGTTAACCGACTGTTGGGAAGACAATGTGTCATTTTCAATTGAAACATTGTATTAATCATTAAATTAATTAAATGTAATTGCCTACGTGCTGCTGATTATCCATGCTTCTTCCCTTTAAGCTGATGTATTCATACTCATCTGCTCACAATAGACTCATGTTCAGGCTACTGTTTAACATTATATTAGTTGTTTATAGCGTATATCTTAGATCCTTGTATAATGATTATTTTTCATATATTTTTGCTACTTTTTGTGTAGACCTTGAGTACACAGTTTCGGCCCACCTCATGTACCACATGTGATGCGAAAGACAATAAAGAACCTTGAACCTTAGTCTGTGTGGAGATTCTGGGTTTTGCTGCTGTTTATCCTGGCTCCTGCAGCTCCTGAGTGGCAGAGAGGAGACAGTTTCTCACATCTGTTCCTGATCCGGTCCTGATGGTGAACTGTTGCTCTTAAGCTCCTGTGGACCAGCAGTTTGACGCTGGATCCTTGAAGCCTTTTGTGCAACTTTGTGACAGCCCCTGCTGCAAGTAATTCAGTCCTTGGAAGTACTAACCTGTTCTTCCTGTGTATTTTTTTCATTTTTTCATTTAAGTCCTGACCTGTATTACCTCTCTCTGGATCTCCACCCTCCTCTCCAAGATGCTCTCTGCTTCAAGAGCATCCAAGATGAGATGCAAACAAACAATACCCTGTGTAAATACAGCTCTAAAACAAATTGTCTATTATATTTTCTTGTTTTTTTTTAAAACCTATGTGTTGGACTCGGTCAGTTTGCATACTCTGGGTTAGAAAAAACAATCTGGATGCGATAGTTTATTAGTAAAAATATCATGTGAACCATAACGCACATTTTAACGAAACACCTGTAAAGTACTCATTGGATGTTCAATTGACTTTTGAAATTGGTTCAATTCAATATGACCACCACAGCTAATTGACTTTAACATAACAAAGACTATAACCAAGTCAGTTGTACAGATACTGAGCTAAAAACTTTGTTGTGGCAGTAGCTGAGAGTCATTGCCAAAGAAAATGAACATGCTCTTGGATACCTTTTGATTTTTTTTAATTATTATTTTATTTTTTTTTGTTTTTACATTTTATGTTTTGAAGATTCAAAAAGCCTGAAATTTTGAGCCTTTGGGCTGTAAAATGATCTCAGTCTAAAACTGTCATTAAAATTGTTAAGATGATATGCATTATTTCAAGGAATGCTAGACATTGTTTTATTTTTATTTATTTATTTTTGGTGATAAATATGCTCCTCATAACCTGAATCAATACATGTACTTGCTTTTGTAAAAAAATAAAATAAAATAAAAAATACAGGCAACATACTGTACTGTATGTACTCTTTGCAGTCTCCAGTCTGAGCTTTAATTTTAAACTAGATTTTAAAATCCATTCACATTTAAAAAGGTTGTAAAACAGGTGCAGACCTTTATGTACAATAAAAGGGACATGTGTCCTAATTTATTTTTGTCATGTTGAACCACAAACCACTGTGTTGGCACTAATAACACTCTCATTATTACCTGGAAAGCACATCATGCTTTCAGCACTAACATAAACTCCAAGGCATGCGGTGCTGTTAGAGCCTGCAGAGTGAGAGCTGATCCAGCTGTGCTGTCAGCATCAGAACCAGTCACATGTCGAGCAGGTGACTCAGGTCACCAGCAGCCAGAGGAATGCTGGCTTTGAAACAGAAAAAGAAAAGAGCCCAACAGAGGCGGTGATCCATAGAAAAGACAAGATGAAACATGCTGCATTAACATGTTACACAATGTGACCTTGTGGTTCACAAAAAAAAAAAAAAAACTTTTTCCTATCATACATTACATTTCCATTACTGTATTTGCAAATGCATATGGTGTGTTTCTCTTGCACCTAGCAGAATAAATACTTAATTCATTGCTAGCCCAGCAAAGATGAAGGCAAACAATGAAAATTTTCTTACATCTGTGTCCGTCTGTCACCAGAATATCTCATGAACAAAATTATTGAAGTCATTAAATGTAAATGTTCAACTGATTAACATTTGGAGCCAACCTAATTGGTTGCAATTCAATTAATCTTGTGCTAAAGTCTGGTGTGGTAGTAGCGGAGCATCTTCCGCAACACATGCTCCACGTGCTCCTGACTGTGCAAATTGTTTGACTAAAACTTCAGTATTACATGTTGGGGGTCGACCCCGTTTGTCTGTTAGCAAAATATCATGTAAACTGCTGGATGTATTTTATTGAAACTCTCAAAGTATGTATGGATGTACAGCTACTATCATTGACTTTAGAGGCAGCTTGAATCAAAATAAAACTCTACAGCTAATTCACCAAAATAGCTTTACCGGTAACTCAAGTCAGTTTTACAAATACCGAGTCAAAATTAGGAGTAAATTAAAATGTTTACTCTGTGTCAGATTTGTCAACATACTCACTACACAGAGTTTAAAGCTCCCAAATATAT
>JARVGS010000321.1:13333863-13347252 GCA_031762315.1 Hypsolebias antenori | reverse complement strand
CACCCCTCCAATTTCCTGGAACATATTGCAAAAAAAAAAAAAAAAAAGATCTGAAGCTCTAAACCTTGACCTCTCTAAGTGGCTTCAAACATCTGTTAAGTTCATGGCAAAAACCAAACACCGGCGTTCCTGTTTTTAGTTTTCTACACCGCTTTAGAATGTAGTTGTTTTAATTTCCCTTTTTAAAATATAAAATTTCTTTCATCATCTATTTTTCACAATTTATATGCTTTCTTTTAAGATTGTCTATTGTTGTCATTATTCTTTGTTAAAAATCAGGTCGCTCTTGTAAATGAGTCCTCGAGACTCAATGAGACTAACCTGCATAAATAAAGGTTGAATGAAAAAAAAAAAGCAGCTTCTATAACAAAACACTTGGAAGGAAACACAGGGGCGAAACAAACTGGTTTGATGCCAGTAATGCACAGCTGAAACAGAGAAGGAAATTAACCTGAATATAAGGACTAAGGATAAGTGGGAGATTGGCTGCAGCTGAGACTAACGGGGACGTGTGAAGTGGGCGTAGCAGACTGAAAACACACAGAGGACTGAGGATGACATGAAATATGACACACTGAGCAGAAAATATCACAAATACGAAAGGCTTTTTAATTTTTTTTATTAATCAATTTATTCATTTTACATATAAACAATAGATAAAGAATAAAACATAAACTTAAGAAAGAAGAATACATAAAATGAAAGGTGGCAGAAAGAAGAGGAATTCTTATCTTGTCTGCCCCTTTAAAAAAAAAAAGAAAAAAAAGAACAATTTCAAACAATCAATTCAAACAATAATCTTCCAGGAATAACAGATAATTTGAGCAACTTATCAATTAACAATTAACTAGTACATTAAATGCTTAATTTAAAGCTTTAGTATTTTGTTAACAGTTTAGATTTGATAACTTTTTTGAATTCAATCACAGATTTAATATCTTTAGCATCATCTAACATAGATGATGCTATAGTTAACATAGAAGACAAAAATAAATCTGATGAAGTACAAACGACTATCAAGAGCACTGATCATAACAGACACATAAAAATTACCTTTTTTTGCTGTAAAAACTATACTTATATTCATTGGTGGGAAAAAAAAATATTTTTTCTTAAGAAATGCTTTTTGGCAAAACCTTGATGTAGCGATTCTGAACAAAACAAAGACGGCATGAGGCTACACAGATAATTAATCCAGCAGTTCTTTGTAAAGTTTTACCACCTAATGCCAACTAAACATGCGCTGTACTTTATCTTTCACTTTTTAAAGAGACTATGACCAAGGAAGTCCTAGATCCCACACTGTCATCGTTTTGTGCACAGACTTGCCAAACTGAAAAAAAAAAGTGTTTTCAAAGAAACTAAAGTGCTTGAAATTCCAAAAAGTTAAAGACCTTAACAAATCTGTATTGTGAGAATTGAAAGGGCAATCTGCATGTGTATCTAGCTCAGCTTTATAACTCGAAGCCCACACCCTCTGTTCTTTGAGAAATCTCCTTGAACGCGAAGCTAAAACGTCTTCTGTTACAAAATAAGGTCCAGTTGTTTTTTGTTCTTTAACTTTTTTGAGTTTACCATGTCCTGGATGACTGAGAACCAGCGAGAAGTGCTGTAAAGTACATTTGTAAACATATTCTTACCTGTAACAAACTCCTTTTACCAAAGTAAAAGCTTAAAATATCCATATGTTCCATAAGCTACAACCCTTCATTCAAACTGAAACCGTTTGCCAGCACGCATTACGCAAACACTGCAAGACTGAAGGCAGAGAGCATAGACTTGATTAAAATAATCTTGTACATAACACAAGGTGTTATTTCCCCCTCATCAACCCACAAACGGTCTTCACACTGAATCTCATTTACCACCTGCTGTTTGTCCACGAATGACTTGGATGTACAGCATTAAATGTTATTTATATTGTGAAATATATCTTAGCAGTTTTCCACGCTGCAAACCTCTAAGTTTATTGTGCAGGATTGCTGCAGTTCAAGTGAGAGCGCCGCTTCAAACGGCTAGTTGATCCTCACGTCGGAAAATAGAATCTGAATTTTTGACAAGCACTTTAGACGGCTTTCAAAGTGCTAATCAGGTGTATTGATTCAATAGAACACAGCTTAAAAACAGGGAGCCAGTCTCCCACAATATATTCTGCTGTGAAAGCGTGCCAGCTAACTGCGTTTGAAGGGCGGTTCTCCCTGAAAGCCTTGATGATATAATGCCTGCTTTGTCTGAGTGTGAAGGGATGATTTGGGGGGAGTGGATGGGATTGGCAAACATTACCCCTTTACTCTTTCATTTCTTCCATTTCTCCCCCTCCTTGATCACGGCTAACATCTGCCCAACTATTTCAGGTTCAACTCGGTTGTTGCTTTCAGCTTTAACAACCGAATGACTGACAGGTCAGCGGCGAGAAACAAATGTGAGCTTTCATCGCATGAGGCGTCCACATAAACACTCGGCAACCCCAGGGCCACGCTTTGAATTGCTAATTTGTTTGTGATGAGGGCGACGGGGAACAGGTTGAAACCACGGGTGTCGCAAAGTCTACCCCGGCATCTATTTACAAAGTCATCAATTCAGTGTGTTTTTCATTTGCACCACCAATAGAAGGGACAGTTTTCTGTTTTCAGTCGCATTGATCATCCTTTGAGCAGCTGGACCAGGAATATTAGAAACTGGTCGTCTAGGCTCAACACTGGGAGGCTTTGATTGACTTCCCTTGGGGAGGATGCTACTCAGAGGTTTCCGTTGATAAACTACCTCAAAATGCAGCTGAAGACAGGTGTGTTTGTGTGTCGATGTTCAGAAAAAGAAGTAACAAAGCAACCAACACAGGAGATGGTGTGATGTAGGGCCCACTCTGTGTGGGATGTTTAAAAAAAAAAAAAAGTGTTTTCTATTCTGGGTGGAGTGGAAAGCTGCCTTGTATTGTGCTTTTGAGGCCAGAACGCTAACATGAAAAAAAAGAAATGAACACCACCTTTATCATAAACAAGATGTAGTTAACGTTTAACAATCCAAGTCTGTAATTTATAGCAGAACTAGAGTTGAGGCTACTCTATACTGCGGCTGATGTATATTGATTCAGTCGTTTTTAAACAGCAAAGATGATGACGGTATAAGAAACTGCAGCTGAAACATTTCTGAGTCAAAGATAATGTGTCAGGTGAAAAGTACATTGCTATTTTTCTTCAAACTGCAGGAAATTAGATATTGGCGTTTCATGCGGTGATTGTTTCTCTATCCAAACATTCAGCTGGAGCCGTGTCGGCGGTGCCACAGACGGATCCTTCGGTGACAGTTTGCCTTCCGCACTTGTCCACTGTGAACACACCAACATGACATATGCTACTTTAAATTGAGCCCGACTTCACAGAAGTACAGTTATTCAGGATGTCAACGTCAAGTAAAATAAGCTACAGAAAAACACGATTTGTTAAAGCTTTTAGAGTTTCCATCAATGTCCCAAAAATAAATAAATAAATAAATAAATAAAATATCTGGCTGTTCATCTACATCGACAACCGTTTGTCTGATTCGCGTCAAACTTGGCGCCTGTTGAGACTCAGCTATCAAGTTTGAGGACATTCCAATGACATTTTGACGATTTTTTTTTATTTTTATTTTCCCTGTTATGTGGGTTACACATTAAGAAGAGCACATGGCGCCCTCGGTACCATTTTGGAAGTTTGCCTCTTTGGGTTAGAGGCCATCCACATTAAGAACTATAACTATAAAGATAATGAGCCACACTGCTGAGAGATAATGTTCTGTAAATGGTGACACCAATAATGTGTTCCAGCTGTACCGAGGCTTCAAAATGGATTTTAATGATCTGCTGTAAGTTGCATAGAGGAAGAGAAAACTGTGTATTCACAAACTCAACAAAGTTAATAGCAGTTAAGAAAATTGTGCCACTTTGTCAAAGCTTTTTCTGGTAATAAACTCTAGCCATACTTTTGTACTAATCAGCATGAAGTTGGTAAAACCCAGGAGTCAAAGAGCACACCAGTAGACAAAATGTAGTGATCTCATTAGCAACTATCAATATTTGAACTATCAACTATCCGGCAAGAAAGAGGTTTATTTTCAAAGAAAATTACTCAACTGTGTCCCAAAATAAATAAAATAAATAACTGCAGAAGCCTAAAAATGTATACAAGTGGCAAATGTTCTGTCTGGATGGCTTCTTAGGTTTATGTCCGGAGCTTTTATGAGACTGATGACAGTGAGCAGTTGATGAACAGCATTTGTGAGAACGTGTCCAAAATATCTCAAAGCTTTTGTGAGGAGTTCTGAATTTTCTGGTCTTGTTGCTTAAAATTTGAACATGTTAAAGTTTGTGAGACAATTTTGATTCACAAAAGTCAGATTTGTCACAAGCACTTCACACCCTTCTTAATTAAAGCCTTCTAAAGTTAGTTTCTACAGTTTCTGTACAGTAAGTCTAAAAACCTGTAAGCTCTCATCACCAAAACATCTGGGGATACAGTCCAAAAGTCTAAGTTTAAATCACATAAATGATAAGTAATGTTATAAAACTGATCCAAATATGCTTATCTTTATTACAAAAAGGTGTTCATTTGGGCGGCAGCTAATGTTGGCACCATGTTAGCTGAGACCGTCAGTGGATGTGGGCAACAAAATAATGTGCATGACCTAGAACATGGGTTTGCAAGATGCACACACATAAGTTTGGATTTTTAAAAATTAGCAGCGCAAAACTAATCCATAAGTCTTACAACTCACTTGGTTGCAAACAGATTTCAGGAAGAACACAGGAGAAATACCTATTTTTATGCAACTTTCAACAGTTTTGTGTTGCCAACTAGTCTCCAAAAGTTGCAACCCAATGAGATGTCACTAACTTCTTGAACTTCTATTCAGCATGATCATGTCACGATCTGGTGGTAAGTGTCGAACCCAAAGTGCAGGTAGACGACAGAGACTATGAGATTTACAGAAAGAGAACTTATTAACGAAAACAAAAGGCTTGCAGGACGCTGGGAACACCGAGGAAAGACAGAACATGGAGGTAAACAGGGAAATGCTCAGACAATGAGAAACCAGAAACGCAGACTTAAATACAGACGTTAATGATAGACAATTGACAACACCTGAAAGCCAACAGGTGTGTCAACAGGTAAGAGCTAATTACATGAGGGAGAATTACTGAGGAGCAAGAATGAACACAACATGGAGACACACAATGGAACACAGTCCTCACAGATTAAAAGCAACATTTCAGATTTTTTTTTTGTAAATATATGTTGTGATAACAGTTACTACAGTACAAAGAAAATTCATGAGCACTCTGAAGTAAACGTTTAACTGATTTGACCATTTAACACCAAAACGCTAGAAGTAATTATTTTTTTAATTAGAAATGAAGTCATCATTAACTTGGCTGCATGAAACAATTTGGACTAATTACTGTATCACATATTTTATAATGTTTTCTTTTGCAACAATAGTAGGTTTTAAACAATATTAGTTTGTTTTTTTTAATTAAAAAAAATCCATGTAAATTGGTGGTTTAATTTCTCAGGTTGAGCCTGTATGTCTGTAATTATGGCCAGAAGGAATGTTGGAGCAGGATGCACAAAGTCTGAGTCCAGAAAACCAAGCTCCAAAGCAAACAGCTCCTCAGTGTGTTTTTAATGTAATTCATTGACCAACAGTCAGCTGAATTAACCCAAATTACTTTATTTCCTTTGACTATTTTATGATGCACGAAGAAAGATAGAGTCATACCATTTTGTCATGGTTGATCTTTTCTCCAACGCTTCAGTGCAGTTTCTCTCATTATTTTTATGTGTCTTAAAAAAAAAAAGTGTGTCACTGTGTCCACATCTAATGAAAATATCCTAAACTATAATATTTGAAGAAGTTTTGTCACTTTGAACAGTTATAATTACTCAAGTGCACAAAAACTGAGGCTTAGTTAAAGAAACTCAATGACAGCGCTTCAGTTTGGATCTGTTATATTTGTGGTTCTTTAAAAATTAAACCCATACACTGGGCACTGTAATAACTACATGGCTTATGGGAAATCATGTCTGTGAAAGGACACAATAAAACACAAATATTGAAACAATATTGGATTGTTAAAAAAAAAAAAGTCAATGCTTTCCAGCTGTATTTTTGGATTTAGTTTTAAATGTCAGTGGGATTTTGAATGTGACACGCAAGCTTCTTCTTCTTTTTCTTCCTTTTTTTTTTTTTAACCAGCGATGCTACTTTTTTCTAGTCGTTACACTCAGCACTGTGCTTAATCCAAAAACGACTGACAAGCAAAGTCTGGGTAGCACAACAACAAAAGCGTCAAAACCACATTAGCACTAACGCGACGCATAACTCACTTTAATTCACGCAATATATAACTCTTACATTTTCCAAGCAGGGAAAAAAAAAGGACCAAAAAAAGACTATTCGAAGCTGGGTGAGGCAAATAAATTGCTCAAACGATGTATTTACTGCTTGATCTGTCAAGGCCATCGCAGAAGCATCTCTTTTGGTTTATGTCCCCTGTCTGGCCCCACATGGCCTCAAACGATGCTCCTGAATGCAGAGGGACTTGAGACGCAGTCAGGCAGTCAGTGTCTTTGGGACACCAGTGCAATGTAAGTGCATCTGTTGTTGCATGGCAAGACTTAATGGAGCAAACTGCGACTCTCCCAAGGTTTCTCAAAATTTAGGAGGCGAAGTTTGCTCTTATTGTGTACAAATAAAGGTGACTAACCTCTTCGCATGAACTATCATATATAGAAACTACCTAACTATATCACTATTTATGTCAGTAATGACCTGGTTGCTTAGGAACTCAGGTATTAGAACTTCCTTAGTTGTCTCCAGTTGATACAAAGTACTGCAGCTAGACTCATTACTGAGCTTAAAAGGGAGAAGAAAATAAAACCTCTACCCTCCGCACTGGCTTCTTGTTAGTTCGAAGATAAATGGAAGACCTATAGATAGACGAAACAGTCTTGTCACAACAGAGGATAAAATAGTACAAAAAAGTATCTAACAGATACCCTAAGTTGTGATTTAACAGAAGTAAATCTAGTAAAAACAGATGTGTCCAAGATGTACAGTACTAAAACGACAGAATATACATCATTTACATATTTATATTTCATAATTTACAAATAGAAGCAAAAGCAGATAAATGTTCACCGGCTGGGTGATTTGTTATACAAAGGCATGGAGAATAAAACAATTTATTTGAATTTGTTCAGTTATTAGTGTTAGGAATATCCATGTGATCCAATTTCATAAAGAGTTATGTTTTATACAAAAAAAAAAAAAAAAACACTAAAAAGAGCAAATTACAGTTGGTGCACTGCTTTCCCTGAAGCTGGCCCATGAACCGGAAAAAAAAGTAATGATCAAAACAAAGGGAGGAGCCGGTGATAGATTGGTGACCTGTTCTGGGTGTGTTCCACCTAAGATGACTGCTGGAGTTACACTCCAGCTCCCATGACCCTGAGCAAGACTGAGTACATACAGACAATAGATGGATAGTTGGACAGAGGGAGGAGTGCTCGCTTTAATGGAGGAAAAGTTTGCAAGTAGAAGACAATTTCAAAACGGAGTCAATCTGTTCAAGGTGTCATATGTTGGCAATTGATGACAGAAAAAACGTGCATGAAAGAATATTTAGACACATACTTCTACAGCTCATTGAAACAATGCTTTTTCTTGTAAAAAGCCATTCCGTTAAAAGCAAATGTCCAAGGTATATTAGCTTACCTTAAGTATGTGATAGAATAAACAAAAATGTGAAAATTAAAACAATTCGTTGTGTATTTTTCATAAAACATGCTAAAATATTATAGACAGATTTGTTGTTACCATTATAGAGACTAATAATCTTTTAATTATAGTCGTGTTTTAAACTAAGTGTTTGATCCTAACTAGTGACTTCAATCTTTAATTTTCAAAGATTAAAACTATTTAAAGGGAACAAACAGTCCCTTTGGAGTGCTTGAGTGCTCTACACCGAACTTGGAGCAGAGAAAGCAAAAGCGAGAGCTGAAAGCTCAAAAACAAGATTTTAGGTCCATCCATCAAATCATCCACCCATTTTCTTTACCCGCTTCTCCTTTCTGGGTCACGGGGCAGATGATGCCTATCTCCAGCAGTCACTGTGCGAGCGGCGTGGTAAACCCTGGACAGGTCACAAGTCCCCCCCAGGGACACAGAGACAAACAAGACAAACAACCATTCACACCCTAACTCAAACTTAGGGAGAATGTAGAGTTACCAGTTAACTTTACATTAGGGATGCACAATATTGGATTTTGGGCTGATATCCGATGTGCCAATATGTTAAAACTTATTTGGCCAATAACCAATACTGATACCAATGTTTTATATACTTTCCTTTGTGAGAACATATTTAGGCTTATTTGCTACAAAAATTGTGTAAAAGCTATAAGTGCTGGTGATGTATATTCAATAACAGATATGCATAGCACTTTAACTTATATTAAATGAAAAGTGTTAAATGTAATTTATTAGCATTAGTCACCTGCGATGCTGTCTCACTTATGGAGGCTTGTTCCAGGTTCCTAGATGCAGTGTGGGATCCTCTGCACTCCTGTGCATGAAGGACAGCCTTTTTAAATTCATGGTTTTTGTCTATCTATTGTGTCGTAAGACTAATCATGCTAACAGGGCTAACACAACGTCCAAATGTCTGTGGTAAAACTCACCCAAGTGCTATCAGCTATTAGCTTCTCAATGGCATTGGAAATTACGACTTGTAACTTGGGTAAGGTTACATCAAAAAAATATCTCCGACTGGCGACAAATATAGCGAGGCTCAACGTAGTCCAAATATCTTTGGAACCTGACATCCTCAACGAAAAAAAACTTCCACACCACTGAATTTCCTCTCTTCCGTGAGATCAGGTAGGCACGCATGATGTCATCATGTTGTGCTGGCGTTGCAAGCATCCTTGTCACTAGGTTGTCATACAGGAACAGCGCCTTTTATATCAGTGTTATTTTGATGGAATGGCTGATATTGATGCTAATATCGGCCGATACCATGCCGGTAATATTGTACATCCCTACTTTACATGTATGTATTCTTTTTATGGAGAAAACCATAGTACCTGGAGAAAATCCACTCATGCACTAGAACATCCAAATTGCACAAAGAAAGGCTCCAGGCCAGGAGATGATCCTGCAACTTTCTTGTTATGAATTACATGTCTAATAACTGCCTGTCTTGTCATCCCACCATGATTATAGAAATGTATTTTAAAGCCAAATGCTATAAAACCATCTCCAAGCAGACTCCTGGTCCTCTGATTACAGCTGCCAGTATTTTTAAAAAATAAAAGTTTTGTGGGACTGTAGCCAACCTCCAAGGGTGTGGACACAAGTGGACATGCAACCCCAGGTTAATCCAACAGTCAAGGAAACCAAACTAAACCATCCAAGGTAAACTCCAAGGTCAAGGTTTGTCACTTTCTGATTGCACCGTTTGTTACATATTAAATCCAAAGTTTCTGGATGATGTTTCTGGTACTGCACAGCAGTTATTTATTTATTTATTTTTATTTATTGTAGAAGGGTAACAATAAAATCTACCAACAAATGTATTTGCATCTCTAAACCAACTGCTGATTAAAGCACAGCCTGGAATTTATCATATTCAGCAGAGTCCCTTGTTTTATTCTTTTAGTGCAATGTTGTTTGGCACTGATACAATCCTGTGAGGTTCGTATCAACTATAACTGAGGTAGGTGTATGCCTCTCCAGTGCAGACATATGTGCAGAGCATTTGGACGATGTGCTGGCTAATCCACCAGTTTAGACACGGTGCAGACTGCTTAATGGGCATGCATGTAAATGGTGCAGACCAACAGATTGTCATCTAAGTGCATGGCTCCCTCCCTGTGCCTGAAGACACTTACTGATCAGTATTTGAAGCCATTTTCTGTTCTTTTATTCATCTCTGCTTTAACCTGATGCTCCAGATATATTATAAAAGTGAGCCTGGGTTGGTGTCAAGTGGCCCATTCAGACATAATAATGATCATAACTTTCCCTGACACTGAAGTCAGCCTTTTTTATTTGTCTCCATCCTGGCTTGATCTTTGAGTGTGTGTGTGTGGGTGGGTGTGTTTTTGTTTCAGGTTACCTTGTAGGAACCAATATTACAAAAAAAAAGAAAAAAAAAATGCATTGTGGGACTCAACTGCTCTTTATAGGGACCAAAGCCAGGTCCCCTATAATGAGAAGTCTTGTTGGGGGGCTAGGGGTTAAGTTTAGGACTAAGGTGTGAATTGCGGATGGGTTAGGGTTAGGATTAAGCATGTACTAGTAATGGTTAGATTTAGGGTAAGGGTCAGAGTTAAGGTATAGAAAATGAATGGAAGTCAAAGCAAAGTCCCCAAAAAGTACATTTCCAAGAACGTGTGTGTTTGTGTGTGAGAGAGAGAGAGGGAGAGAGAGAGAGCGAGAGTGAGAGAGAGAGAGAGAGAGAGAGAGAGAGAGAGAGAGAGAGAGAGAGACACAAGTGGAGGCTTATTTGCGGTCTTCATTTTGCAAAAGTACCTTTTGTCAGTAATTCATCACATTTTACGTAATGTATTTCATTTTCTTTGGTGCAATTATGATTCTGGTTTAACCCAAACAACTAAATACCTCATTTTCTTTTTGGTTGTTGTGTCTTTTAGGACCGTTTCGTTTATTTAATCTTTTTTATTTTGCACCGGTGTGAGTGAGATGGATGTGTGATGTTGCTTCAGCAGGCTAGAAATGGACAAAACAAGCAATGCTGCTTTAGAGTGAATTTCTCTGTTTTGACTGTTGAAACATTCAGTCTTATGTCCTCTGCCTCCTCGGAGTGGAGGGAGAGTTGTTCGACTTATTGCAGCTTCTCCTCTGGATGTAACTGCAACCCACTTTAATGCAGCAGCTGCACAGCATTAACAGCAGGGTCACTTTTTGTGTAAAGAAAGTTAATGATTTATTCTGAGCTCATTAAAATTGTGTCCACTACAAGTATGTTAGTCGTTACTTATCATACCTACCCCTGTATTTAAAGTTTTGAGTGGCTGATGCAAAACTATTCTGCAAAGTGACAGCCCATTAGGAAGCCGATATACCAGCATTCATTATTGATTTATTTTACATAAATAAATGCAAATCAACATGCATATCTTAGCTACCTTGCTTAATACTTCTCAAAGTTGGGGTCATGCAATTGAAACACTAAAAATAATCTCAGTAACTTTGATAAATATTAAACAGGCCATGTGGGTCATAACTGTTACAAAGAGCTTAAAACAATGATCATAAATAGATAAAAACAATAATATGACTGATGAGGATCTTTTGTTAAAAAGTTTTATTATACTTCAACTTACACTTTTCAGGACTCTGACTTTAATCACTTTTAAATGTTCAAAGAATAAAAGTTTTCGAACCACTGATATGACTCATGGCTGACCTCTGCAGCTTTTTAATGTAGTTATTTTTGTTCAGACTGATTGAGTAAATACCAAACTCAGCATATCAAAAAACATCAAACACAACATTATTCTCCTTATGTGACACAGTTTTCGCTATTTTCCAAGGATAATCCACAAGGATAATTTTGCTTGTATGAAATTGGACTGATTATTACAATAAAATACTTTTGACAGGGAAAAAAAAACTTATACCCTGATGCATCCAAACTTATATTTGTGAGTTTTTGCTAGCACAGCTCTTTTTCGATTAAAATATGACCCTAAAAAAATGTCCTTTTCACAGACCAGAAAGCTTTACTCATCTGCCCTTCCACTACATTAAAAAAACAACTTGAACACCTCTGGCCTATGTATTGTGTAAATGCCCACATCAGAGGGAATTGTGGGAACAATATGTGTAGTTTTGTATGTTTTAAACATTTTTAAAAACATTATAATAATAAAAATGTTCTTATCCTTAAATCCATTCTATAAAAAGTCAGACTGATCAAAGAATTGTACATTTTTATTTTTTCAGTAGTTTAACATAAAGCCATTACCAGGGATGGTCAGTGTAAGTAGGCTGTTGAGGATATAAGAGCTCCTTCAGGTTTACAAAAAAAGAGGAACATTACTGTTTTAAGACTAATTAAACAGACTTCTTCACGTTTGGTGAAATCTTATTATCAGGGCCAAACATCTACAATAAAAATGGAATATGTGTTTGTTTTAACAGTCCATATGGTACAATAATATTTAATTAATCTTTGCTGTGTTGGCTGATTTAAAGGTTTTCAGGTAATGACTTACTAAGTACACAAAATCATTTCTGAGATGTTGCTGTAGTTCAATCCCCGATCAATTGCGAACTCATCCCTTTTCTCAGAATGGACTCTATTAAAGGCAGGGAAATTGGGATGTGAGAAATTCAAATTAGCAAATATTACTGCCAGTTGTGTTTCAATTGCTAGCTTGGTTGCCTTTATAGGCTCATATAAATCATGGGTTTAAATGGAATAGCATCCCCTCACGTTTGCCACATGCTTAATGTGTAAACTTTAAGTAGAGAACAGATAACACACTGCTTACACGCTGTCAATATGTAGAGTGGCTTTGTTAAATTGACAGCCAAGGCTTAGGTGTGCATCACTCCAGAGAGCATCTTGAGGTTTGCTTAAAACTAAACACTGAATGCAACTGTCAATGAGAATGATTTCAGTTTTTTTTTTATTTTTTTTTTTATGTGTGATCCAGTGTGTCCTTAAATCAGCCCATTTTCATTCTACACCAGCTTCCTCATTCAAGTCTAATAGCAAAGCATCCCTTGTGGTGCAGCATCTTTTTCCATCTCACTGCCAATAGTACAGGACATCCTTCATTTTCTGTCTCTGCTTTGACACTGTCCCCTTTGGGCTGTCGAAGCAAGAAAAGAATACACAATACACCCTAGGTGAATCTGCAAGCAGAAGTCACTGGCAGAAGCACGCATTAAAAAAAAAAAATAATAAAAGTGTGCTTTAGGAATACTGCATTTAGAAAACAAAGAAACATATCAAAGCTCCAGCATTTCTCTGCCTCTATGTTAGGAGAGAGTTTTGAACTAAGATCGTTTTATGGTGAGCTGTTTTGTCAAACAGTGAAAGCATATTATTTTATAAGATAAGATAGAACTTTATTGATCCTGCAGGAAATTGTTGTGCCAGAGTTTCAATAACAGAGAATATAAAAATACCAATAATTAAGTTCTAAAACAGGTCAGGTGCAGACAGAATCATTAAAGTGTTTATTGGCGTGTAGGATTAATTTTATTGTCCTATGTATAGAAAGAGGGGAGGAGTTGAAAAGTTTGATAGCCACAGGGAGGAAGGACTTCCTGTGGCGTTCTGTGGAGCACCTCGGTGGTCGCAGTCGTAAC
>JARVGS010000321.1:13277408-13290832 GCA_031762315.1 Hypsolebias antenori | reverse complement strand
ACCGGCGGGGGGGGCCGGATACGCGAAGCAGCCGGTTACCAGGACAGCCGGATACCGGGGACCCCCTGTATACAGTATATATACAGTATATATATATATATATATATATATACAGTATATATATATATATATATATTTATATGTGTGTGCGTGTGGTACACACGTAAAAAGCAGGTATTCCATATTAATTTAACAGTATTTCACATGCATATTTCCAATTTGAAATCCACATGGGAAATGTGTGTCTCATGTGAATTTGTATGTTACCATGTTTTCTCGTGTAAAGATGTTTTTTTGCATGTGAAGTTTACATGGCTGTTTTTTAATGTGCCTTTTCTGTATCATAGGTTTAATTTTAGCTTTTTTTAATAGTGTCATTCATCACTGTAATGACATAAGTGAATTTTTTTTCATTTTGTGAAATTTTCGCTGCAGTTAAAATCAAAACCACAAGCGATAATTCAAAGTGAGGAACAGTTTTGTATGAATGTCAGTAAATCAAATCCCTTGCAATGTCCCAGAGAGGTGACTTTTAATGATAATATAAACCCCTCCAAAATCATGAACTTGTCCTTGTAAACAGTGGTTTTAAAACATTTTTAGCACATTACCATTAAAGACAATGTCAACTCAGAAACCTTGATCTGGATTTACCTCAGGCTTTTTGTTACTAATATGCCTCTACCACCTTTTCCAATTTAAAATTTCTCTGACATGCTCCATTTCAAAATTCCAGCACGACTTTGTCCCCAGTTTTGTAGCTTTAGTGAAATGAAGGCAAGGAATATAGTACCAGACATTTTTTTTTCTTCAAACATATTTATTACCTACTTTCATGAAAGTCGAGCAATTGGGTAATTGCTTTTGTATGCATGTGCACATTTACTTGCCTTTCAGTTTACGTCAAACTATCTCATGAACCACCGGATGGATTCACATAAACTAAAACAGTTTTAATAAACATTCATGTGTGATTATGTTTTAGCTAGGTCCTCTGTTGGGAACTTACAGCTTTATGTATTCACTTCCCACTTCATTGAAAATTCAAACCTCTTTAGTTATAATATAACTTTCATCTTCATTGAAATGCTGAAATGAAATGGTGCAGCTTGCTACAGTAGGTAATGCATCCGCTTGCATTAATGCTGAGATTGGACATGGTGTAGTTCAGTAGCTTAGTTCAGCCTCTGTGAGCACCAATTCTGCAACCACGTTATAATGGTAGATGAAAGTCAGAGGTTTCGCTGCCTAATGAGAGCTCTCATTATTAGGGTTGTACTATCTTCTGAGAGACCATATGGATACTCATTTTTCTGTATATGTAAGAACATACAGCCTGACGGAAAAAGGAAACATGGGAAGCTTGTGCGGTGGACTGAAGAATTGCCATGCTTTGCACATGAGTGTAAAGAGCAGGGTTCAATGATTATTTTATTTTTTATTTTAGCCCTCAGGCTCATTTCTTGTCATCTACACTCCCAGCATGCTGCTCCATGCGGCAATGTAACGTCATACCCATACATATCATCAATATTAATATGCAGGGAAAAAAGGAACAAAGTTAAACAGTTAATGCGACTGAGGCGTCATTTTCTTTAACTGCTCCTGACAGTCTTGTCCGTGAGGTATTCAGAATCACTGAAGTCTACTCCTAGTAGAAAAAAAGAAGTGAATGCACAAAATTTTTCATTTGCGTTAATTTTTTAAAAATTTGTGCTTTGACTAAAGGCATCAACTTGCCAAAAAGTGGAAGTCTGCCTTTAAAGTCGCAGCAGCAAAGCAGGTACAGAGTTTTCCGGTGTCGCACCGCCTTATAAGTTGCATCATTCCAAATATGTCTAATAAAGTGGAAAAATCCATAAATACGTTGCTTCACTGTATAAATCGCATCTATTATGCGTCACCGCTGACGCGTTTGTTACGTGTAACCGCTGACAACCATGAAATGTGGGCTGGTGTTCTGCCAAAGAAATTGATTGGCTGCCAAATGGCGGCTGCAGGCGTGTGCACGATAAGACTTTAAGAATAATTTAACAAGTTTAACACTTAAAAAATATTATTTGTTTGCTCAAAATTATAGTAAAGGTGTGTCTCAGCTGCATTTTGTCAGGGCGGTGCAGTGAAATGAAGCTGATTTGACGGTTATGCCAGACGAGATGGACAAATTACAAACATCTGTATAGTTCATGAATCAAAGACTTGTTCGGATCACAGGTCACAAATACAAAACTGCTTTAAAAACTTTCTTTATTTTTTTTTTTACTGAAAAATACCTTGAACTTTCAAATTTGGGGGAAGAAATACAATGACACTGGTAATAAACTAATGAAGGTACATTTGAGGAAAATTACATTATTTATTTTCTGACTGGCACCGTTTTTGGTTTACAGCGTCACGATTTAGCAAGAGGTCTGGACGCAGAATACAGATTGACAAAAGAGCACAAAAAAATAAAATATGACTAATTTATTAATAGAAAACAAAAAGGTTGATGTGACAGCAAAAGATAAGTAAATACATTAAATCTCAAAGGTTGCCATTGGGAGGCATGAAGAAAACCGGACCGGGCATAGAAGTCAATAATACTTACTGGTGGGTTAGAGACTAGGGCTGATGGGAAGAGTGGCTGCAGCTGCAACAGGTGTGAGTGGGCGTGACATGACTGAGGAGCAAAGATTAACTCTGAAAACAGACTGGGAGAAGTGGCTTGTGGCACAGATGATCACAAAATGTACCTGAAAAGACCAAAAAAAATAAAAAAATAACCAAAGAAACAGAAACAAACTCAAAGCGAATGGTCACAGAAAAATAAGTAAATTAATAAATCACAGAAACTCACAAGTGTTACATTTGACTTTTTTTACAGTGCTTGCTTGTTTCCCGATGGTTCTCTCTGCAATCCTTCAGTCGAGCCTTGGGAGTTTTATCATATAAAAGTCTGGACTAATAAAATGTTAAATTTAGCTATTGTATGCCAGAGTTGTAATTATGTTTGAATAACTTTGCATGACAACGTATACCAGTCTGGACTCCAATTAGATTTTTAAGTTGATCATGACTTGAGAGTAAGCTGCAACGGTTGCCTCTTTCAAAGCCATCACCTGTATGACACAGTGTAGATGTACTTCAGTTATTTCACTTCATATCAACATTAGCAAGTCCGAATAAAGACTAAGAGGGGGTCACATTCAGTCCTCTTTAAACCCAGAGTCCCAATGTCAGTGTTATCAGAAATATAGGAGGATGTTTTATATAACTTCAGTGCTGGCCAGATGTTACTTTTTTCATTTAACTTTCTGTCAGTGCAGGACAGATGGCAAAAGATAGGTAGCCTATGTGATACCCTTAACCCCCCACCCTGCCCCATCAGCTTCTCCAACAACATACCACACGTATCATGGGTTCGCTACATCCTCGACTCTGACAGAAGCTCACCTGCCCTCCAGCTTTGCAACAGAGTTCTCTCTGCTGCAAATTATGCTGAACAGTTTGAGCCACAAGCCCATTGAAGCCTGAACAAGTTCTTTGTTCATCACGGGAGTATTATTTTTATTTTTTTATTTTTTTATCAGGGGCTATGGCTTTTTGTGAACCTGGGGCATATTTATATATAGAAAAATAAAAATAAATATTTAGGGCTCTAGTGGTAATTTTTGCTCTGCTATTCAGTGAGAATCCCCCTGAAGAATAAACTGATTAAATAATTTTAAAAAGTATCAGACGAATCACTGATGTTTGACCACAGGAGAAGCATATGGAGCAAGTGGTAATTCAGGCGGCACTACATGTACTCATATAACCGCCACTCCAACTCCTCTCCCAAAACAGACATCCTTTTAAAAAATAAGATGTGTTTAATACAATATATGAACTTAGTTTAATCATATAGTGCCAATTAACAACAGAAGGCCTCCCAGGGCACTATACAAAGTCAAAACCCACTTCCAACTCATAAATAAACTCATGAATTCAAACTCATAAATATTTCATGTTGCTGTGTTCATTCGTGCTCATCTGCTCATACAGACTCATGTTCTTGCTGCTGTTCGAAGTAATGTTTTTTTTGCTGTTAGTGCCTAGTGTATTTTTAGTTGATGTTTTTCTTAGTTCATATCTTAGATCTTATTACTGTTTTTCTTTTACATTTTATTGTTGGATGTAACTGGGACTCTGTGTACATAACTTTGTTCCATCACATGTACCACATGTGGTGCGGATGACAATAAAGAATCTATGACTCTGAGTTTCAAATATGTGGTTAAAAATGTACGTCAAATAATTGCATAATACAGTTTTGTGTTTATGTATGTGTAACTTAATGTACAGTTTCAGTGTATCTTTGTTGTGTGGGGGTTTGCCAGCTGGCTTTGCATGTCTGGGCTTGTATCAGTGTCCTAAATCCCATCTGAGCACTGGATGTAAGACTCCCTGCTCATTAGTCACTGCAACATAAGCTGATTGGAGGCCACACACACACACACACACGCACGCACGCACGCACGCACACACACGCACACACACGCACACACACAAAGCACTAGTTCAAGTATTCACATCCAGAGTTAAAGACAAAAATAAGACACGCTCTTTTCAGACATGCGATGCACAACTTTAGTTCATTTAAGTGACAATATTCAGTTTTTAGACAGACAGTGTGATGAAGTGAGCCAGACTGTGTGAGATAAAATAATTTTCAAACTAATTTTGTCAATAAAATTTCCCCACAAAGGTACAGCTTTCTCCCAACATGTTGTATTGCCAGAGTTCAGATTAGTGTGCAAAATATGCAGTGGTTAAGAAGAACACAAGGGATGAAAGAAGCAAAAAAAAAAAAAAACCTTTCTATGCTGCAGCGTTTTAATCAGTTTAATCAAATTATGCTTTTTTTTTTTTTTTTTTTAAACAAGGCACCACTTGGGGAGCATGTTACGGATTACGACCAGGAGAAACAATACAAAGACTGGAAGCAGTTTATTTCTACATCTGCACAAATTATTAAGTTTAATAAGAATAATAATAGTAAAAAAGGTAAATCAGTTTTTACTATTCATGACAAACTAAAAAAAAAAACTATTAAAAAGTAAAGCAAATTATACAAAATGTTTGAATTTGAACAATTACTTTCTGTGTGACTTCAACTCCCTTCAGATTTTGTCATGAGTAGTAGCAGCACCTACTGTTTAAGGAGAGAACAGCAGTTTGAGTGCAACGCCTCAAACCCCGGTCTAAACTACTCCTCCTTTATGGTGACGTCACAAATGGCTCACATCACGACCACTGCTCAAGTACAATGCAGGTTGAGAGCGGAAGAATTTTATTGCTGGTGTCCTGATTCAGGTTATGGTTGTCCGCAGTTAATAAGTCAGTGCAACGTCCTAATAAAGACAGCTGTGCAGGCTTGTGTGAGTATCTACCTCGGACAGAGCTGAGGAAAAGTGGTTGCAGTTCTTGTGCATGAGGTGGTAGGCGTTGCCCTTGTACTCCTTTCCCATCTCCTCCACAATCCGCTCCACATCCTCTTCTGTGAAGTCTGTGCTGCCCAGGACTATGGCTTCTCTGCACAAACAGGGAAAGACTGTGTATACTATGACTCATCGAGGACACACCAAGAGCAACCCCAGGCACAATCAGCAGATTTCCTGCTACAATGTCTCATGCAAAAAAGAAACATTTACGAGCTTTCCGCGTTCCCATGCCAGCTTAATCTGGATTTATGTGGTGATAAACGCAAACAAAATGCACATCTTTTAACCGAATCAATACAATAATCAATGTTGAATCCCACTGGGAAAAAAAGGTTTGAGATATTTTCTTCTTTTTAGCACACTGCATTGCATCAAATCAGTTAATCTGTTGTGAGGCAGTAAGACAAAACGCAAGAACAAGACCAAATTCCTGCAACCGAACAGTGAATTGAATAGAGGATTAACAATTTGCTCATTTCTACATAATTTTACAGTTTTACATGAAATCCGACAATAAAAATGAATTGAGCAGAATGCAATCTGAAGAAGAGCAGATTTATTTGGCTCCTCTCAGTCAACAATATTCAAACAACTGTCCCAGATGTTTATCGCCGACTGGCTTCTATGGGGACAACTTGTGTGTGTTTGTCTAACAAGCAGAGTGTCTCTAAAGCTGCAGGGCACATCAACTAGAGCAGAAGTAACACACAGCAGCACAGAGGCTCTGTAGACCGAGGAACTCCAAACATATCGAACTGACTTAACGCTCCACCATTTTTCTGACTCCATTTCAACTTGGGTAAAAATAATTCAGAATAACTGTATGCTGTAGTGGAGTGCAGAAAAAAAAAAAAACAGCACAATGTAGTTATTTTTAAGTCTGTACAAAACCGGCACAAAGACTTCTGCATTTTGTACACAACACATCTTTAAAAGGAGAACCTTTTTAAGTTTGTAAATTCTTCACTTACTTTAGAATTGTAATTTTCTCCATCTTGAGCGGACTGAATGTCTAAATGCCTGGATGCTACAGTTCACTGACCAGTTAGTAAGACAGTGGACTGATGCGCTGGAGTTGTGCTCCGTCTGATGAACTGACTCGTTAGCTGGCTTCATGATCACAAAATGACATTTGGCTTTTAATAAACTGCCTGAAAACAACTAACAGACACACTGACATGTTGCAAGCCGTCTGGAGTAGGGCAGAAAAATCTCACAAGCACTTTGGAAATGTGCTTGTGCTTTCATACAAGCAGAAAACATCCTTTACTTACTTAAACTTAAAAGTTTCGCCGAGTTCAGTTGCATCTCCGGGTGTAATCTCAAAGATCCCTGAGAATGGATACGGGTGTCCACCGTAGGCAAACTCTGAACACAAACAAGTAAACACCTCTTCGAGCAGCTTAGAACAAACACAAAAAGCAGCTCATTGCCCAGTAGATTTTTAGACAGATGTGTAGAAGGAACCACAGTGGCACATTTGTTATTATGGATTCTAAGCTCTTAAAGAACCAGTCCTCAGGGAGACAGTGTGATGTAGATAGTGTCATATTTCTGAGCAGCCTTACCTCTTCCATAGACCTCAATCCCTGAGTGAAAGACTCCGATGCCCAAAGAGCTGGTGAACTCATTGATCCAGTACTGAAGGAAGAAAAACAAAATTGAAAATGACTTATTGTGCATTTATTTCTGTGTGTTTAACTCTAGCTCAGTAAGTGGTAAATGGACTAATAGCACCTTTCTATCTAATCAAGATACTCAAAGTGCGTTACACTACACTCTGTGCCCTTGTTTACCCATTCATTCAGCACTCAAGCTAACTGAACCCAACAAATCCTTCTATAGACAAAGCTGTGCAGTTTTTAGATCACATTCATACACGATGGGACACATCAGAGGCAATGAGGGGTTCAGTGTCTTGCCCAAAGACACTTCAACATGTGACTGCATAGTGGTGGAATCAAACCCCCAACTCTCCCTTTGGAGGATGAATGATGTAGCTACTCAGCCACAGACGCCCCAGTAGCTGTGTATTCCATGTGTCTCATAAATAAAGTTAAATCACAAAATGTGTTTCCGTGATAAAAACAAACGTTACATTTTCCAGGAGATACTGATGATGTTGACTATTTTTGTTCAAAATGTGAGAAATTTGAACAGAATGTATAAAATGGCACACTATGCTTTAAAGAGTAAATTTAAAAGGGTTCTCCTCTAATAAACAAAGTACAAAAGCAAACATCTCACACATACAATTCAAATTAGGATCCTGAAAACAAATGAGGTAACGTTCAATACGATTACATGTTGGCAGATGGCAGCTGAAGAGATAAGTCAAGATAAGAAAACCTGCTGCAACGCTAACCTCTGAATGACGTACTTTTATTCTCATTTCCTTCAAGACTCACTCCGTGCAAATGCGTGAATGACATAAAAAAGGCAACATGATTTAGACCCAATTACTCAAACCAAATGACAGAATTGACATCTACCGTACTATTGTTGAAAATTACATTTAAATACTTCAAATACTGCATGCATGCAAAATGTCTTTATTTTTGCTGCATACAAATAGGAACAAGCCATAAACTCACAAACAAGATCACCGGTCAATTTCCAATACACTATTTGTGGTTCAGCTTCTAGCCTGATCTTTAGTTTGGTTTGCTTTTATCTTTACAGTAGTATTGTGTTATCTGTCTCTTTAAACCAGAGAAGTGTGTGTTCTGCCTTGACAATTCAGACTAGGGAGAAGTGAACAATTTAAAATGTCAGAAACTGAAAGTCAAGCTGCTGTATGTGCTTGATGGGTGCACCTATACCAAAATAGACGTATTGATATGCAGACTTACAAGGTCACGGTCAAGGTGTCTTCATTGTCATTCGAATCTCATGTGACAAAATTGTGTACTCAGGGTCCCATTTATATCAAACAAAAGCATAAATTGTAAAAGAAAAACTGTAATAAGACCTAAGATATGAACTAAGGAATACACTAAACTAAGAATACGCTAAACACTTAATAGTACAAAACAATGTGCCACACAACAGCAGAACAAACATGAGTCTGTGTGAGCAGATGAGGATGAATGAACACAGCAGCATGAAGTAAATCAGCAGCATGAGATCAGCATCATGGATAGTCAGCAGCGCATAAACAATCAAGTGGCATTACAATGATTTTTTTTTTTCCCGACAGTGATAATCCTGATTAGGAACTCATGAGTTGAACAGCTTTAGGGTACCGCTATTTATTTATTTTTTTAACACAAAAAACTGATTGGTAAGATTGTCTATTTCCCCAACATTTTCCCCAACTGGTATAAATTTTTAGTATGTTCCTGCATTAGACAAAGTTATGTGTTTAAAAGGCTCCAGTGATTTTGCTATTTGGACAGGACTTTTATCACTTTATCTTTTAGCCCGTACAAGAGAGCAAGAGGAATCTGCATCTATGTGATGCAGAGCAGGATCCACAACAAGATGAGCAACAACCTGATCAGCTACTTTCCACAGTTGAAACATTATACTAGAATGTTTTCTCTCTGCTTCGTCACTGAGAAAATGTGTGGGATACACCACCTGTCTGGCTGGCTGTCAGGCAGACAGGTGGTGTAAAGATAATGCTCTCTCATTAGAACAGTGTACAAAAGCACTCAGAGCTGGACGGGAAATCCACTTAGTAGAGACAAGAGCAGGACGGCAGGGAGAACGTGACAAGATGGGGAATTATGGACGAGAGAGCAGGAGGGAGTCTGCCTTTACATTCCTGAAAATGACGTAATACTATTGATCCTGGAACGGAACAACTTTTCTTTAGTCTTTTTAAATACATGGGCTAAACAAAAATAATGGTAAGGAATCTTCTGACTACACTCACTTGACCTCAGCCATTATCAGATAAAACTCACTGCCAGAAAGTCATCAATCAACTTTACTTCATTATAAATATTATAAATATATACTACACAACATCTAATAAAATTATGGATTCACCATTCTTGGAGAATTTTTTCCCAAATGTTTAATGTTGTACAACAAAATAAAACAGAAATGCCATAAAACTACTTAATTATCCAACTTTCTGGCATTAGGGAACATTTAACCTTTTTCAAGAGCATCATAACTAATAGAACAGAAGATCTGCATCATCAAGTCAGGACTCTGCGGTCTACACTCATCTCCTGGCCAGCGGTCACTTGTTCAGGGATGAAGATGTTCACATCCTTGATAGAGAGGAACGATGGTTTGAGAGAGGAGTAAAGGAGGCCATCTTCAAAAGAAACCGTCCATCATTAAACAGGGGCAGGGGTCTCTGTGTTCAACTACCACCCTCTTACAATGCTATTATTGCAAGTATTACTCAGTTCCCTGGGAATAGCAAGCAACCATCAGGGTGCTAACGACCAATTATTAGGGCTCGAACAATCCATTGCTAACACCGGGCTAACTGCTAACACCAAAGTCCATTCATCCTTTTACCTGTGAATAGCTAGTTCTGGCTGTCAGTAGCGAACTGGTTGATGCACTATTATATAATTTACATGGGCACAATCCATGCATGATGAGTGTTTACATGCAGCAGCCTTTTATTCTGAATAGAAGTACTGACATGTGCAGAGTGGTAAACTCTCCTGAAAAAAAAAAGGAAGAAGTTCTACTTCCGGGATAAAACAAACTTGAGCGCCTAAAATGGACCCGCGACAAGTTTTAATGACGGTGGAGACGTTACTGCACTCCTTGACTGAGCTACAGGTTATACAGATAATTTTGAGCTCATTCAAAGTTTCTAGTAGAAATGTTGTCGCTCACCGACCGGTTTTGCTTCCCCGACATGCTAATATTATTAGCATTAGCTAGGCGGAAATATGTCAGGTAGACATAGGTCGCACATGCACAGTCAGGTCAGTTTTCCACAATTGGAAAAAAATTAACAAATTAAGTGTTTACATACACATCGTTTGGATTATGAATCGGCATAAACCACCCCTCTCACTCTGATTACAAATCTTTCCGATCGAGCTGAATCAACAAAGAATAATCCGAATGGGTCGTTTACATGACGCATTTTTATTCTGAATGGCTGATTAATCTGATTACTTATGTCCATGTAAACATAGCTTCGGATAAGGTGCTGCTTAAAAAGCTGAGTTTGCTGCAGGGTCTCAGACTGACAAAGTCTTTTGGATAACAGACGAAATGTTTCAACAAAGAAGAATCCATCCAGAGGACCTGACTTAACTTTGTTTTGATTTTTTTTTTTTTTACCTGGATTATTGAGCACAGTTCTGTGATTTACTTTTAAACTTAAATTTAGGATAACTGCAGCTGTTGGTTACCAAATGGATGCAAATGATTGTGTTATCAACTACACTGAAGTTAGCTTCAGATTCACAGCATCCGAACTGACCATTAAAGAACCATTACACAAAAGCTCTGGTATCTGGACTCTACTTTTGAAGAAGGATAAGTCATTTTTAGACAAACTGTTATGAAATATTCTGTACTGAGTACAAATTCATTCAGTTTGAAATTTATGAAAGACACTATTTTATATACACGAGTTCAAAAAGAGATGTAAAGGCTTTTTTGGTCAGTGAAACCACATTATACAACCCATTTTCAGTTATCCAGTTTTGTTTAAAAAAAATAGCTCGGATCTTATGAAATGGGGTTCTGTGTAAAGGTTATAACAGATAAAATATCTTACCTGCTGTAGATAGCTTTTTGAACAACTTGACTATGATGAAACAATTTATTTCTGACTGTATTAACAAGATGATAGTGTAGAAGTGTAAGACGGGTTCCCTTAAACAACTTGGGTCTTTTTTTTATCAGTTTTTCATGCAAATACTATTTTATAAACCTTTACATTGCAGTCAATCTCACATCACAGTTATTTACACAGAAATGTATGTTTACTTGTAATTGCAGGAAGCAACAGTAGTGGCAAGCTGTTACAGCCTGAATTACTGAGTTACTGCCAGGAATGTCATTATTTATGCCAGAATAACTGTGTAATGCAAAAGTGAATAAAATAGCATAAATGGGAAGCATTGACAATTTTGAGACTGGAGTTGTTTTAAGAGGTCATCAATCCACTTTGGACTTAGACTAGCCAATATATTTTTTTATCCAGTCATAAATATGCTGCATTTCTTCAATTTGAACGTATTCAATAAGCTATCGTCAACAGGTAAAAAGTAAATTCAATTCAATTCAGTTCAATTTATTTATATAGTGCCAAGTCAAAACAGAGAACTGAACAGAAACATTCATAAACATAAAAATAAGTTAACACTATTTATCTGAGGAGCAAACTGCTTTGTCATAATGTTCATAACACTCTGTTCAAATAGATCTGTACTCTCTCTTTAGTGCATACCAAGGAGGAAATCCGTGTGCACTGTGCATGTCGACTTACCCATGAATGAGCCTGTGCTGCAGATAAGGCTGAAGAAGCAGCTCTCAGGTGGAAGCGTCCCACATTTACTACAAGACAGAGAACAAAGAGATAAACCACACAAATACTATGAATCGGCACATTTAACAGCAGCAAGACCACAGTTTTCAGCTTTTTCAGCAACACCCTGAACAGTTTGAGTTCAGCATGTGGAGGACAACTGGGGCAGGGCTTTGATCCCTCACATCCCGTTGTCAAGTCTTTGACTTTTCACCTACAGCAAGCCGCCTCTCTTCTAGGAATGGGAAATGTTTGTACAACGGGAAGACAGGAGACAAAACTTGGACTCGGACCGAGCTGGAAATCAACGCTGCAAAGTCGCATATTCTCAAAAAAAGTTACTAAAACATACAATTCATCACACAAATATGTATACTAAGCAGCAATTTGATTAGGAGGTCCTTTTTGAACAAATGGGCATTGTCTGTGCTTTTTTCCCTGTTAATTTAGAACAGCTGAAGGAATTTCCACTGCAATATACATTTTATGCAAATCAGACTGGAACGGTTCTTTGAAGTTAGAGGCTGAAAAGTCAAATGTGAAAGGAGAAGCATCTTGATTTCCCCTCCCAAATAAAAGCAGACTCCTCCATGTGAGCATGTTTACACGGCTAAGTGAACTGCCATGGTGGCAAACACCAAGCTTCTGCCAAAAGCTATTTTCAGAAAGCGCACGCAGACGCTCACAGGAGAATGGTCTCCTTCAGGCTCATTCACTTTTTTATTTTTTTATAAATAGAGTGCAGACATGGATTGTGTAAAACAATGGGACGGTTTTCCTGTTTTTAAACCAGCAGATGTAAAAATGCAGAAGAGTTATAGGTTTAGGCCACTCAGGGTGGGAGTTACCTTATGAGAGGTACATTGTCTAACGTGCAGCAGAAGGACGGACCACTCTGTAAATACAGCTCCTCTTCACAGGACTGGTTGTATAACCTGCAGCAAAAAACATGCACTAAATATGTATCACAACAATATTATCTATGTAATACATTTCTAAACAGAGTTGCTAAGTGCTTTACAGGAAAGGATTAATTTTTGCACAAGTCTTACATATGGAGGACCAAAACTGTCATGATAATAAATAAAAGAATAAATATATAAATGAAATAATACACATAAGAATACAGTATATAAATGAAATAATACACAAAAGAAATAAATATATAAATAAAAGAATATATAAATGAAATAATACACATATGAATAAATATATAAATGAAATATATAAATGAAATAATACACAGAAGAATAAATATATAAATGAAATAATACACAAAAGAATAAATTTATGAATGAAAGAATAAATATATAAATGAAATAAATATATAAAATATATAAATGAAATAAATATATAAAAATAAATATGTTGTTTTTCCGTTTGCTGTATTTATTGCTGTATTGTTTGCTGTATTTATTGCTGTATTGTTTGCTGTATTTATTTCTGTATTGTTTGCTGTATTTATTTCTGTATTGTTTGCTGTATTTATTTCTGTA
>JARVGS010000321.1:13242007-13253025 GCA_031762315.1 Hypsolebias antenori | reverse complement strand
TTTAATTTTTTTTTTTTTTTTTTTTTTTTTTTTTTTTTTTTTTTTTTTTTTTTTAGTATTTCCTTAATGCCAGCTAATTCAAAGAACTGTGACTTTAAGCAGTTGTTCTTTGGTGGTATTGGCAGTGATAGAACGCTATAGAAGTTGGAGAAACATATCCAAGATTTCAGTATTCTCACTGAAAGAAACATACTGAGCCAGGGGAAGGTTTTACATTGTTACCAACTTAAAAAAAATCTATAAAGAGGCATGTACTATACTGTAAACTGAATTTATAGCAAAGAATAAAATACTGGGTTTTCTTTTTTCAGCTATTTTATTTTCCATATTCTCACGACTCTTTCTCTTATATTATAAATTTCACATTATTTGTGACTTATTTGTATTTAGTTGAAGAATAAGGAGGGCAGAAGCCAAAACCTGAGAATACAAGACTGACAAATTAATCACAGACACACAGTCTAACCTAGAGCTACTGAAAGCCAGCAGATGATGCACACCGTGGAGGAAATTAGGGATGCAGGACAGGTGTAATTATTGGCAAATAAAGGTCCTTTGTGAAGAGTGAGCAGAAAGATAAACAAACTGAAACAACCAGAAAACAAACTAAGGACCATGTAAAAGAAGAGCACAATTATGACCAAAATTATAGCAAAAACTGTAAACTAGTATTCTATGAAAGGACTGTTGCTCGCCACCTTTCATATCAAGGTAAAAAACAAAGATGTGTATAACTTATTGGTGCTCATAGTATGTGATGTGGATGGTGCTCCGCTACTACCACCCAAAGTTGAGCTCATTGCCATAATTGCTAATAGCAATTTTTGTGTTTAACGTTGATTAGCTGTGGCAGTCTGCTTGAATTGAGGTACACTCCACAAATTTAGTTATAGCGATGGAAACTAATTGATTTCTGAGCGTTTCACTTACATTTATCCAGTGGTCCATGAAATATTTTAATAAAAGTCAACTCCACCCCACACACACAGTTGCATGATCGCCCGCCTTTCATTGCTTTGTCTAAAACTAGAAGCAGAAGAAAATTAGAAGAAGAATTATTTGGGAAATTCAAACCTCAGAGTGTTGCTGGCAGCCTGAGAGAGTGAAGTGTTCAGCTTAAGGTGAGTTAGAGGTCTCAGTTTGGGATCATTGACCACTTGATGCTGAAAACAAGATGAAATAGTTCACAACACATTCCACCACCACAAGTGCAACAGAACAGAGTAGAACAGAAGAGATGAGAATAGAACAAAATGGTACTTTGCTGTTTTCTTATGCTCTACGTAAAAAACAAAAGACAAAAAATATAATAAACATATTCCACTATGCAAATTTTCAGGCATTACTGTTAAATGTGTGTCGATGTTGGATTTTGATGACCTGTTGCTACAAATTTCAGCAATTTTTTTTTTTTTTTTTAAATGATCTGCCATCAAAGAAAATAAATAACAGAATACAATGTTTGTACTTTTGGGGTATTTTGAAAAGTAGTTTTATATTTTGTTCAGCACAGTGTTTCAGAAGTGATGATGTTATTAGCAGCTGTCTTTGTAAGTAAATACTTTTTTCAGTATAGTACATTTTCATGAATAAAAATTACACAGTGCTTCATAATAAAATAATATAGTGTATTATACAACAAAATTGTATGAGTCCCTGTGGCTCTTTGAGGCTAGCCTGTATAAATAAAGGTTGACTAGAAAAAAAATAAATAAAAGAACAGGTATATAAAATGGTGAAATAATAAAAAAAAAGAAAATCAAGCAAAAAATATAAACTAAATAACAGAAAACTTGTCTGAATAAAAAATGTCACTCCTGGTTTTTAAAACAGAAAATGTCAGTGTTTTAATTTGTATCAACCAGATGTGAATTTTGACAACCATTAGCAATATTTTGCCTTTACCTGTTGCACAATTTGTGACTTCAGAATTAAAACTGTAATGCTTGATAGTGACTTCATAAATTAGTTCATCAGTTTGTCCAGATGACTCTACACACAAACCACAAACTCAGTCAAGTTTAGTGAAAAACAAATATAAACAAATGCACAGAGAATGCTAGATATATAGCTGATGAATAAAGTGGATCACATTCTTAGAGAAACAAAACAAGGTCATCTTCACATTCATAGGACCACCCTGGACTCCACTAATGACCCCTTCTGAGTGGAACAAAGACTCTTCCATCATAAACACTCCACTCTATTGGACCATTTAAAAAAATACAAAGAAGCAGCTCTTTTCTGGTGCAAAAGTATACATTCAGTGCTTTTATTTACAGTGAGCAATAATGCAAGCCAAAACAGGAACCCTGAGAAACAAGGAGATGGGTCAGGAGTTCTGCAAAAAGGTTCCTTACATGGTAGATGGTAGGTACGATGTTTTGGTTCCAAAGTCCTGTACAAACATGAGAAGATCCAATATACTCTGGAGGGTGTGTGGTTGGAGGATGAGGAGGACAGCTGAAGACCGCACAGGTAAGGTTTTCAGAGGTACACTAGGAAGTCTGATCAGGTAGGTCTCAGGAGGTTCACTGGAAAGATCATAGGCAAAAGGTAAGTAATCACAAGACTTAGCAATTCATTCTTTCATTCATTCAACCTTTAGTTAAACAGATAAGTCACATTGAGCCTCGAAGACTCATTTACAAGTGAGACTTGTCAGACAGACAATAAAAGTGGTGAAAAATGACACATGGGGTTTGGAGACAAAACAATTCCTAACACATTTTTAACCTCTCTCAATCTTGTCTGAGAGAAGTATTTCCAATGGAGCTCATTCCCACGCCGGCTCTAGTACGTTGTAGTTTGATGTCAATGTTGAGGATTAGTTCAGAAAAACGCAAAGTTTTGAGGGGAAGAAGGGTGTATCCCAAGTCCAGTGTCCTTCTGTACCCATTGTGAAGGACATTTCCTTCTTCGTGACTGTCCAATCCATCAGTCTCCTGCACGGAGAAGGAGCTTCTTTGCCCCGTCACAACAAGCGATTGCCTCGGCTGCAATACTAGTGGAACGTCAAGCTCCAAGATGTTCATAATCCTCCTTACCTGACAAGAACTGTCTCAGCAGAAGAAGGCATGGAGATGAATAAAGAAGAGATGTGTGAAATTTGGATATATATATTTTTTCTTTTTCATTCAGTAGATTCTAAAAAAAAGCTGCTTGAATCCAAATCAGCTGAGGGGAACTTAAAACTTCAGTGACAATCTATCACTGTGGTTATTGTGTTCATTTGTTTAATTCTGTCATTTTTACTTTGAAAACCCTAGTTTGGTGTTGCTTTTCAAATGGACTCTAAAGGTAAAGTTCGAGATAACAACTAGGAGACTATGAGTTTTCACTCATAGACAATGAATTCAGAATAAACACAAATTCTTAACAAGGAAGTGTTTATGCCCAAACACAAACTGTTGGACCATCAGCATCCTATCCAGAAATCTTCAGATCATTTGGTCTTTTTCAATTTAGTGAAGTTGTAGAAAAAGTAACTTCTACAGACTTTTTAGCTCCTAATCAGGAGACTTTTCAGCCCACTGAAAATCCTGATTAGAAGTAATGGGCTAACTGATTCAAAGCTAATTTTGTCACCTGATCACTCTGCTTGGAATTGATGGGTAGTAATAAATTGCATGACTCATAAGTGCACCTGATTCTTCAACACTCAAGAACAAGGGTTTATGATATATATTGCAGTTGAATCTTCAGCCTTAGTGTCTCTTTCTCAGAAACTTTGATTAGAGTGGCAGCTGAGAGACTACAGTAAGACTCAGAATATTCAGTGTCAGATTTTTGTCTTCCCTGTATATAGGTCTTTTTTGTAGTCAAGAAGTTTTGTGAAGCCAGTAATAACAAGGAGTGTGATTCACTTACAGCTGACAAGACTTTCAACATCCATTTCTCCTTTTTACATACCTGCCTAAATCTGTTCTAAGTTGTGAAAAGCAGGTGCCTATAAGGAGTGTGAGGTTAGAAGCTGAGTTTCCCCTGAACAGGTCACTCATCCATCGCAGGGGACAAGACGAACAACTTTGAATCCACACACTCACACCTACTAGTAATTCATAATTTCTGATTAATTTGACAGGTGTGTGTTTGGACTGTGGGAGAAAACTGCAATGCTGGAGAAAACCAGCACTTGCATGGGAGTGTGGGAAGATGCAAACTCCACACAGAAAGTCAGAGTCAGAGAGATTTATTTGTTTTTCACATCTCATTTGATACATGTGGTGGAACAAAATTATGTACGTAGGGTCCCGGTTACATCTAACAATAAAATTTAAAAGAAAAACAATAATAAGATCTAAGATATGAACTAAAATATAAAGATATAAAGTCACCAGTTATGATTCAAATCCTAGGTCCTGTTTACTTTGAGGTAAAAGTGTTAGTCCACTTGTTCTCCATGCAACTCATTTTGAAAGTTATTGCCTAAAATGTGGCTTTACTATTGTAAAGAAGTTTATGATAGTGTAAATAAAGGTAGCACGATGGTTGGGTGTGAGCTGCTGTTTTTGATGATGTGTTGTGTCAGTCAGGGTAACAGGTGTATTAGTGTGGTGTATATAATACTAAATATATGCTAAATAACCTTGAGACTGTAAAACAGGCATTCATAACATTCATATGTCATTACTGCAATGCACTTCTGTTTGGAATCAGTTAGACCTCCATCACATGATTACATCTGGTCCAAAATGCTGCTGCCTGATTTTTAACTGGTACAAGCAAAAGAGAGCACATTACCGGTACACCAGTTCTGGCCTCCCTGCACTGGTTCCTGGTTCACTTTTGAATTCAGTTCAAAATCCTTCTGTATGTTTTTAAATTTCTGAAAAGTTCTGCCCCCTCTTATCTGGCTGATCTGCTGCAGCCATATGCCCCACAACGCTCTATGAGGTCAGCAGATCTGATGCTTCTATTGGTTCCAGGAACCCGTCTCAAACTCAGAGGTGACAGGGCCTTCTCTGTTGCAGGTCCAAGACTGTGGAAAGAGTTATCACTACATGTCAGGCTGGCTCCCACTCTCACAGTTTTTAAGTCTCACTTAAAAAAAAAAAGAAACACTTTTGTTCCCTGACTTTTGACACTGTGTAACTTGTTTTTATTCCTGTCTGTAATCTACAATGTTAACCTTTTAGTTATTATCTTTTTCCATTTGGATCTATGCTTTTTTTTTATCCTGTGTCCTTTGCTTGTTTGTTTTCACTGTCCAGCACTTTAGTTGGCATTGCTGCTGTTTTAAGTGCTCTATAAATTAAGTGGTAAAATATTTTTATTTTGAATATTTGAACTGAATTAGGAAACTCACAGCTGGCTGGAAGGCAAACACATGGAAAGATGGATGGATGGATGGATGGATGGATGGATGGATGGATGGATGGATGGATGGATGGATGGATGGATGGATGGATGGGAAGGTGGATGTATGTATGTATTAATGAAAGATGGAAGCATTGCACGATGGATAGATGGACGGACGGACAGATGGGTGGCCAGACGGATGGATAGATGGATGGATGGACGGATTGGTAGATTGTTGGATGGACGTTATCTGAAGATGCTGACAGATCTAACTTTCATAAAGAACATAATAATCTTTAACTAATTAATATCTGTATAACTTTCAGTCCTTAATAATGCATTTTTATGAAAAAGTCAAAAGTGATATTTAAATATTTAACTGTCAAGTATAAACCAAATATTGGCTTGTAGTTAAATAATAATAATAAAAAAAAATACATATCCACGGAAATAATTCAGTTTATTGACAGAAGGATTATAATAAAATACATATTGAGATTAATTTATTACACTGTTTATCTATTTAACAACCTCAAGTCTATTGTTTGAATCTTATCTAAGTGCCTGCCAGTTTAAGTGACTTCTGGCTGTGATGTGGCAGTAAATAGTCCATCGGGATGTTCTGGCTGCCATGACGCTAGGCCTAACGCAGGAGACATGGAAACAAAAGAACAGTTACAAAGTGAGAGTGGGTGCTTTTAGTGCTATTTCTGTCCTTTTTGAATCCAGGTGAGTGATGTGAAGCTGTTGCTTGTCTGTTCTACTCAGCCTCAGGCACCACTCTCTCCTCTTTTTTCTTTTAACACTGAATTGTTAAATGAGGCCTACTGTTGGAAGTGAAAGCCAAAATGGCAGCAAATAATTTCCCAAAATAATCTATATAAGTGGAAAAGCACATTGATGTCTTGCAGACTATAAAGGTAGATTGTTGTGGGGAAACATCGTCCCATATAAACTGTTTATATCCTTTTCCACTCTCACTGTGGTAAATCTCTGAATGTAATCTGCTCTTGTTAGGCAGTAATCTGACAGTTAGTGCAAGCTCCCAATTATTCATTTTTTTATTTCATGTTCCTCTATACAGGACTTGCCACCTAAATATAGCTAACAGGGTATCCTTAAGGTTTCCTTTATGGAGAGATTTCATTTTCATTTGTGTCCAAGATGCATCAGTGCTGTGCTCAATGAAAAGAGAATTATAGTCACGTTTGTGCAGCATGTTTGTGGTCGTCATAATGAAAAGCAAAGCTGAAATTAGTTTTGGGAAAGAAATGTTTTTCCTGATTTTGCTTGGCATTGACTGCGAGTGTACTGAAACATGACTGTGATCTAGATAACCTTTCCTACATATTAGATGGAATATCTTTCATCAGGGGAGAGGCTTCAGAGGACGCTGTCCCCACAGATGAGTCCCAGTCATGATAGGTGGACAGGAAGATCACAAATAAAACACGCCAGCTGGGGAACTAATATTTCCTCTGTGGTTGTAATATAATAGCTTGGCTCTTAGCTGTTAAGCATTTTTGCTTTGTCCATTTGTAAAAAGAAATTCTGCGTCACACAGTTGTTATCTGTAAGTGCAAAACAATAATGAAATGGGTTGCCAGTTTATTTCTTTCACGTTTGTTCTCTGCTCCTTGTGGATAATAGTTTTCTGAGAAGTGTCGTTGAATAAAACAGACAAACATTTAGGCTCAAAGCTGCGCTGACTGTAAAACAGTCTGTGAAACCGGCTGTATTGATTTCTTGTCCCCGACACACAAACACAGTAGCCGTGTAGAGAAACATCTCGACTTTCCATCGCTGCAGTGACTGATAGGAGAGGCCCTCTTCGAACAGGTCTGTCCTCTACATACATGGACAGCTTAAACCAGACGTGCATTGTTCTCTGCACACACCCTGCCAAAGCCCCACTCCAACACTTACAGTGTTTGACGAATGGACTGATTGTATCTAAACTATTCTGTGACTTCAATAAAAAGCAATTCACTGGGACATTTCGGTATTTATAAATGTCAGTTTCAGTAGAAGTTTGGGTCTCCCAAGGCAAAGGTTTTGTAATTAAAGGTCAGCATTTCTGATAAAGTTGTTGTTTTTCAGACTATTACATTTTTCCCCCCAGACATGGTGATGGGGTGGGGGGACTCAGACTGGGTTTAGATGGAAAAGTGGGTGTGCAGGCAAAATTTATTTTTTAAGTATTACATTCACTACCAAAGGTATTAAGGGGCACACAGCATATTTAAGAAAATCTTGTTAGATTTTTGTTTATGTACCTATAAAAAATATTCTGTAATAAAATGTTAGCTGTCCAACAAAAGGCACAATTACATTTATCTAAAATAATCGATTAAATAGTCTCACCGATGTCACAAGTTTTTGTGAAGCTGTCAAAAATGTAGGATGTCCACTACATTTTTAAAACAGAGTCCTTAATTAAGTTCTTTAAATTGAGTACTTCCTGTATGGAGCACGGATATAAGTAATAAGAAACGTTGTTACACTTCTTGCACTTAATTTGAATATGAGTTTAGAAATCATGAAACTTGCCTTTTTGTGCCAACTCTTCAAACAGAGCCAGGACAGCAATTCCAAAAGCACCCAATTGTGAACCCTGACCTTTGGGTTGACTTCCAGGACAGCACCGCCTCATCAGCTGTTGCCCTCCCAGACCCCTGAAGCTGTCACAGTGACGTTCAGTCACCTTGGGCAGTTCTTGGTGAGTCCTCCTCCTGGTCTATCCTGGTCTGATCCACCAGAGAACCCCAGAAAGACGAGTGACCTGGTACCCTCAACATTGACCCGGTAAGGAGCAGAAACCCGGTGACATGATGCCTTGGTCTGGTTATGCTATTTTAGCTGAGGTAACTTAATAAATCATTTCCTGTCTTGCAGTGATAATAATTAAATTTATCTGATCACTTCTTTTAACCAAAATGCAAAGTAAACTATTCATTAAAATAGTCGAACTCTGTCTAAATTTGTGCGTGTATAAAAAACGAAATAAGTCCTGCTCATTTTGCTTTAGATAAGATAATTAAGCCTTGATTGATTCATTATTGTTTGTTTATTATTGTTGTCAGTTCTTAGTTTGATTATTTTTCTAATAACATTTCAAAAACAGCTTTGGTCTCTCCATTCGGATGAATCTTCATTTGTTATGGTGTGGGACTCCCTGTAATTAACAGATTCTACTTCAGTGACTGATTCTGATTATTAAAGGGTGAATATATTAATTAAGTTGTTGTTTGTCAATAAACTGACCAGCCGGGGCCCCGCTTTAATGAGTGCTAAATAAATAAATAAAATGTAGTTGAGTGGAGTGTTGTGGAGAAAGTGTAACCCTACTTCCTTCATTTCACTTCGTAATTGCTACATAGACAAATGTTTAAATCGTCCAACTATTTTCTGTCCGACTGCCACAGCAACACCCGCGCTCCTCTGGGAGAGCATTCAAGAACAAAGTTCTAATGTTTAAAAAAAAAGCTAGATTTTTTTTTTCACTCCTTTTGACAACTTTTTTAAGCATTATTCACAGCTGGCTTTACTTGTGTCACCATTTTTCATTTTAAAATACCTCATCGTGGCTGACATTGAACTTCTTCTATGTATGACCCATTGAACTTTAAAGTGAATGTCATGCTGTTGTGAAGTGCTACCAGGTACTGTGGTATTGAAACATTTCTCTGAGTAGAAGTACAAGCACATATTGGAGAGACACGGGTGTTGTTGCATCCCTGGAAAAAAAGCAAGCCGTTAATAAACACATTTTTTTTTTATCTACACGGACATAAAAATGGTAAGTTATGCAGTTAGAATGCTGTCTTAGTAGCGCAGCAGAGCAGTGGTTAGAGAAGTTGCCTATCAGCAAGCTGGCTGCATGTTTATGACTCAGTTGGGGCCTTTTAATGTGGAATTTGCATCATGCTCTACCTATGCATGTGGGGGTTTTCTGTTTCCTTTCAAATGGAACAAATAAATAAATACATTTGGTAACTTTAAGCTAAAGTGGATGAGTGTGAATGGTTGTCGGACTCACTTGTGGTCCTACACTCTATATGGTCCTGTAATGGACATGCAAAGGTGCCCCTAGCCTCTTAAACAACGACTGCTGGGGATAGATTGGATAGATGAATCATGTGTCATGATGGACGTGGAGTTTAATACTGTATATACAGTGACTAATACTATAGTTCTTTAGTATTTATTTTGACGCAAAAGGAAACAGCAAAAGGCATTCAAATACAGAGGCAAAAATTGAAATAATCAGTTTTATAGGGATTTGAAGATTGATTTATACCAACACAAAGATGTGAATGCATCTGTAGAGCAGCCTTAGATGCAGTTTTGAATGAAATGAGATGCATCCCTTTTTTTTTTCTTGTACACTTATAACATTCAAAACATTTTATAGTCTGCAAAAAGCTTTGCATTGAAACACCTTCTTCCACTTGCGTAATATCGCTAAAATTAGAAACATCTTATCTAAAAATGATGCAGA
Source organism: Hypsolebias antenori (assembly GCA_031762315.1). NCBI lineage: Eukaryota > Metazoa > Chordata > Actinopteri > Cyprinodontiformes > Rivulidae > Hypsolebias > Hypsolebias antenori. The sequence continues at coordinate 13,243,223 of JARVGS010000321.1, read as the reverse complement.
ACTGGACTATTGCAATGACACTTCTTTAAAAAGTCTTCAGTTAATCCAAAATGATGCTGCCAGAGTATGAACTGGAGTTAGAGGGAGAGATCATCTCTCTCCAGTTTTAGCTTCTCTCTCCCTGTCAAGTCCAGAATTGAATTCAAAATCTTACTTCAAACCTACAAAGCTCTCAACAACCTAGCTCCATCTTATATTTGAGATCTCATTGTTCCATATTTTTCTAACAGAGCACTTTGCTCTCAGACAACATGCTTACTTGTGGTCTCCAGTGTTTCCAGAAGCAGAATGGGAGGAAGATCTTTCAGTTAACAGGCTCCTCTCTTGTGGAACCAACTTCCAGATCCTGTCTGGAAGGCTGACACATTGTCCAGTTTTTTGATAAATCCTATAATTAGAGCTGGCTTGTTATGCTGCTATAGGTTTAGACTAGTGGGGGACAAATTGACCTCATTTCTTAAAACGAATTGTTAAAATTGAATAGTTTTCATTTGATACTATTTCTGTCTTAACATGTGATTCTTGACCTGACATTGTGTATCTGTTCTTCTCAAACCCAGCTGGTCGAAGCAGATGACCGCTTGTCCTGAGCCTGGTTCTGCTAAAGGTTTCTTCCTCTTGAGGGAGTTTTCCTTTCCACTGTCGCCATCATGCTTGCTCAAGATGAGAGTTCTGCGATGGAGCAGTCTGCTCCTCAGATAAATAGTGTTAAATTATTATTTTTATACACAAATGTTTCTGTTCAGTGCCGCATGATGACTTCTGTTGTGACTTTGCATTATATAAATAAACTGAATTGAAAAGTTGCTGTTTTTTATTCAGTGGACCAGATTACAAATAACAAGTGTAATATTGTTGCTATCATTTGAGGTTTCTAATCTAGATGTCATCTGTGAGGTCACTACAATATTGCAGTGACATTTAAAGCAACAGGGCTTCTGAGGCTTTTCAGCAAACCTTAGAAAAATTCAAAAATATTGAGAAAGCCACTTACTGCAAGAGAACCAATAAGTTTAATGTTTAAATGCCTGGTGACATACAGTGCGAGAAGCAACATAGATTTTTTTTTTTTTTAAATGAGATCATAGTTAAAACAAAATTTAATTTGAGCCTAAAGCAACCTTTCAAAATATTTGATATGTTTTACACACACACATTATATATACAGGGGGTCCCCGGTATCCGGCTGTCCTGGTAACCGGCTGCTTCGCGTATC
>JARVGS010000321.1:13181326-13192325 GCA_031762315.1 Hypsolebias antenori | reverse complement strand
TTAGTTGCTGCAGGTATTTTATAGCAGTAAAATGCCAACAAGAGAAAAAAATATATTTACAATAAAATTTGCTGTTTTTGTTTGTTAAAACAAAAACTTGTTAAATTTCTTGTGCTGTAGATTTCAATATTGAAACTACTTCTTCAGTTATAAAACACTGGTCTGTAACATGGTCCTCCAAAAAAAGGTTATTTATTTATTAGTTGTTTTGTAAAACATCATAAAGAAAATTAAAGCAGGTGTTGGCTGCCAACAGGATTTCATAATGTCATAATGACTATATTTCCATATGTTTAAAAAAAAAATCAAAATTAAGTTTACTTTTCTTATAATTATAGCAGCTCTAAAGTTCAAGGTGACTTTATTGTCATTCGTATCACATGTGATTCATGAAATGGAACGAAACTGTATACTCAAGGTGCCAGTTTCACCCCAAAAGAGCAAAAATATAAAAAAATAATAATAATGATAATAATAATAATGATCTCAAATATTATTTATAGAACATTTAAAACAGCAACAAGGCCAACCAAAGTGCTGTACAGCAACAATCAAGCAACGGACACGGGAATAAAACATAGATCCAAATGGAAACAGATAATAACTAAATGGCTAACATTGTAGAATACAGACAGGTTAAAAAAAACAAATTACACAGTGTCAAAAGCCGGGAAATAAAAGTGTTTTTTTTTTTTTTTTTGTTTGTTTTTTTAAGTGAGACGTAAAAACAGTGAGAGAAGGAACCTGCCTGACATGTAGTGGTAACTCATTCCACAGTTTTGGACATGCAACAGAGAAGGCCCTGTCACCTCTGAGCTTAAAACGGGTTCCTGGAACCAACAGAAGCATCTGGTCTGACCTCAAAGAGCGCTGTGGGACATATGGCTGCAGCAGATCAGCGACATAAGAGGGGGCAGAACTATTGAGATTTAAAAATAGACAGAAGGATTTTTAAATGAATTTGAAAGTGAATCGGGAGCCAGTGCAGCGAGGCCAAAACTGGACTAATGTGCTTGCTTTTGCCTGTATCAATGAATAAAATATACAATACTTTGTTTTTAGCCCTAGTTGTCATTTTTTAATAGACAAAATAATATGTTGTAAAAAATGTACAATTTCTGTGGTCTCTTTGTATTTTAAGCACTTATTGAACATTTCATTCTACTCCAGTCTCAAATTGTGATAAGAATTTGGGTTTATGAATATCTACGGATTATCATCTTTTTTTTTTTTTTTTGACTATGATTTTCTGATTTTTTTTTTTTTTTTTTTTCCCGGTGAAGATAAAAAAATAAGAAAGATCAAACTGCTTTCTTTATACAGAGTGTTATTCAGAATCAACAAATGAAGATTTTTATTTTGATATTTGATATTTCTGAAGATTTTTGCAATTCCCCCTGAATGCAAAAATATGCTTTTAGCAAACACCATATACTAATTACCCAAAGTACTAAATACTTCATGTCATGATGGCAGCCACTAACGACACATATCAGGTGTATCTCTGCAGCAGCAATGACCAACTCAATATTTTCATATAGACTAAATGTCAATTATAGGAAACCAAACAATAATACCGGTAATTAAAAAACACCTAGTGGGGGAAAAAAGAAAAAAAAGAGCAGCACTGTTTTCACAATTGATTTTAAGCGTGTTAATATAATCCCATGGATGACATGATCTGTCACTTTGTCTGGTTTCATTGTATTTCTCTGTCTTTATTTTTCTTTTTTCTTTCTTGTATTTTTCATTCTGCTCCTCGTGTCATTCTGGTCCTGTTGTTTGACTGTTTTTCTGTCATTTCCCCCCTCACTCCTCAGCCTACCTCTCAGTCACTATTACTAACCATTCACACCTGTCTGTAATCAGCTATCATCCCAGGTGTGCTCATTACTCACCCCACCTCTGCCTTATTTAAACCTCTTCTCTGCACCACCATTCAACCTTTATTTATTTATGCAGGTTAGTCTCATTGATACTCGAGGACTCATTTACAAGAGAGACCTGTTTTTAACAAAGAATGACAACAGTGGACAGTCATAAAAGAAAGCATATACATTGGGGAAAAATAACTGGAAGAAAATGATGTGAAAGAAAACCAAAAAAGAAAAATAAACAAACAAAAATAGCATTGTAAAATACTAAAAACAGGAACGCATCAGCAATGATTTTTTGTCATGAACTTAGCAGTTAGACCAGGGGTCTGCAACCTGCGGCTCTGGAGCCACTTGCGGGTCTTTGGTCCCTCTGCAGTGGCTCTTTCAAGCGTTGACCAAAACTGAATTTTATTGCTTGTTATAGCAACAACCAATTTAGCAGTTTTTTTTTTGTTTAGCAGTTTTCCTGTAATTTATTTTGCAAATACATTAAAGCTAGAACCATTACAAGGAGTAAGACTTACTCTCTTTCACTTGATGCTTTATTTATTTATTTATTTTTCAAAGTGGGTACGTAATTCTTCTACCCCAAAAAAAAAAATAATAATAATAAGATCAATAATAAATTCCCATAAGAATGCATAGTTTGTTTTAGTTTTAGAAACTGGGCAAAAACTATATTTTTTTTCTTCTTTACAATAATCTCATTTTGTCTTATAGAACATAAAAATATCGAATGTAAAAAAATCATTGGATATTTAGTTTTATAAAATCACTCCAGAAAAGCACCCTCCAACAAACTTAAGTGGTCTGTGGGCCACTGGTTGACAATCCCAGTTGTAGCAGGTGTTGTGGCTCCGGACATGTTTAATCTCTAGTGATCAAAGGCGCAGAAATGGCTCTTTTGATTGTAAAGTTTGCAGAACCTTGAGACTATATAACGTCCACTCATTGCTCTGAATCCCTTCAGATGTACCAGTCCTCTTTTGTTCAGTCTGTTATGGGGGCCAAGTTGGAGTAGAGGCAGGACAGCCAACTCGGGACCTGAAAGTCCCAGTTTCAATCCCCAGTCATTGCATATTGTGGTGTCTCTGAGCAGGACACCCTAAATTGCTCCCCAGGTGCCCCAATAGCTGCCCACTTCTCCACCTGAGCATATCCCAGGTGTGATGGGTTAAATGCAAAGAGCCAATTTCACCATTATATGGGAACAGACAATGTTCACAACACATTATTATTCCTGATGTACTTTTCTGTACCGGATAATCCAATTGCCTATTCTGTCCTGTTCCTGATACCCAGTTTGCCCAGCTCCTCTTTTGCTCGATGCATTTTGTTTTGTTTTGTTTTCTTTAGTTTTTTGCTGCCTCGTCAGCCATTTTTTGTTTTGGTGTTTAATAAATTTTTATTTAAACACTTGAGCTCCTCGCCTGCCTGCAAATGGGTCTAGAAACCGAAGACTGTGTTAATGGGTGGCATCAACATGATTTATTTCAGCTTTATACAGAACACGTACTTCATATTTTTATTCCAAGTCTGCTACAGAGTCAGGAAGAAGAAAAAAAAAATCACTGAAACAAGCTCAGATGGATTGATATATGAGCAAGGCTCTGAGATTAAACACTGATGGTACCATGGCACTTTTGTGACACATTCTTCTTCTCAAGTTCTTCAAGGGTGGTGAGAAGCTCAAGAAAAAAAAAATGTAAATGAGTCCATCATAGCCCACATTGTAACAGATGGCAGAACAGTTGGCCAATAATTAACTGGACGTGTGTTGCTGCTTTACTGATAAAAATTACTGACTAAATTATATTTAACAAGAATTAATATCAATGCTGACGCGCCGTACTCAACAAACGTGAACATAAATGTGTATCAACATATCAGAATTGTCTAACGTCATCCAACCCAAATGTTTTTTTTTTTTTTTTCATAAACCATCAGCATGGTTGCCCTTTTCATTCACTTTTTTTTTTTTTTTTTTTTCTGCAGGTAAACCAACACATTGCAGTTAGCCTCTGGTGACTTTTGCGTCCAAATTTCTATTTCAAGGACACATAAACCATTGTGTGAAGATTTTTCACAGAATTTATTTCTTACTCTATGAATTAGAGTGTGTGTGTAAATTTAATTTTTGAATGTAACATTTTATCTGGTCTGCATGACTTTGCCTTTTTTATTTTATTTTGAAATTCCACTGAGGCCTTTAGATTTCAGAAACTTGATAAACTCCTTTTTTTTTGGTGAATATTAACGAATTGTTAGACTTGTTTTTTTTTTTTTTTTTATCTGAAATACTTCTATTGTACTCCCCACCATAATAGTACTTTGTCATCCTAATGTCTAAAATTTTAAATGGAAAAAAAAAAAACCCGGCACAGTTGTCGTCCCTTCCATTATTCCTTTACGCTGAAGAATGGATCTTGTTGATGGACTTTTGTGCATAGACACCTCCACAGTCTTGCTGGGTATTTGTGTGGGAGGTATGTTCTCATCGCAGTTAATAACTATCTCCCTTAAATCATATCTACCCTCTTGGGAGCACATTTACAGCTCTGATATTCTGCCTGTGATTTTAGCATAGCTGAGGTCTTCTCAGACCATTAGTCTTCCTGGGCTTTGGAAAAAGGCCTAAGGAGCTGAAAGCCCCTTGTACAGTTAGTAGAACAAGCAGTGCACATCTCTCTCCATTTGCTGTGTCAACCTGCCCCTTTCTGATCACAACCACTCATAAACACACATACAGATACATGATAGCCTACTAAAGCTACACACAGTTGGAGGTTGCAGACGGGCAGCGTCATATAGCTGCGCTTCGTAAACAACCAAGGGACTTCTACATCATGCCCAAACAGCTCATTAAACGCTATTAGCCTGTCATTTCAACTAAGTGAATCCCTGCTTGCTTTGCAAACAGCTTTTGGGTCACAGCTAAAGATGAAGAAAAAGAAGATGAGTGCAGGAACCAGGGCCTCTCAACCCTAATGGTGCTTGTGGGACTGACACTGGGGATAATGTGTTGTCAGCGACGAGAGACCAGCATTTCAATCTAATTATACACAGAAGAGTAATGGATGTTGGATGGTGGGTTGTGTGCTGTTGAGACCATGCATCTTAGATTTATTTTGCAAAGTACTGCATGTGAATAACATAATTTAAAACATCCAGTAATTTGCATAATTAAATACAATAAAGTCAATCACTCAAAAGAACATCATGGAGGTCAATCACAAAGTTAATAAGCTAGATGAGTGTGGCTGTTTATCACATATAAAAACTTGATGTGATTAAAATAAAAAAGGCAAATCAGAGAGAGTACAGGTGGGCTGGCACAGTCATAGCCTGAAGACAAAATCTGCTAAATTACTTTCTGCAAGATTTTAGGTTGTAGGCTGGAGAGGCAAAACAGCCTCTCCACAGAGGCCTGGCTCGACAGGAGAGCCAGCACTTCAGGACGACTCGGCTGTGCACGTCAAAGATAAGGGACATTCTTTTGAAGACAAAATGGGTCAAATTTGGACAGAGAAAACAAATTGGCTTGAGGGCGTGAAGGAAACCATGTACGTCATGTAAGAAACTCAGTATGATGGGATGAGAATGAACACCTCCAAATCTGAGGCGATGGTCCTCAGTCAGAAAAGGGTGGATTGCTGTCTTCAGGTCGAGTGTGAGGTTCTGCCTCAGGTGGAGAAGTTCAAATGTCCCAGGGATTTGTTCACGAGTGAGGGAAGAATGGAGCGTGAGATTGACAGATGGATTGGTGCAATATTGCAGGCTCTGTACCGGTCCGCTGTGGTGAAGAGAGAGCTGAGCTGTAAGGCAAAGCTCTCTGTTTACCAGTCAGTCTATGTTCCTACCCTCACCTATGGTCACGAACTCTGGGTAGTAACCGAAAGAATGAGATTGCAGATACAGGCGGATGAAATGAGTTTCCTCCCTAGGGTAGCTGGACTTTCCCTTGGAGATAGAGTAAGAAGTTCTGGGAGAGACTCGGAGTGGAATCACTGCTCCTCCACATCGTGAGGAGTCAGTTGAGATGATTCGAGCATCTGGTACGGATAACACCTGCGGGCGCCTCCCTAAGGAGGTGCTTCAGGCATGTCCAACTGGGAGGAGACCTCGGAAGACCGAGGACACACTGGAGAGACTTTGTCTCTTGGTTGACCTGGGAACGCCTTTGAGTCCTCCCAGAAGAGTTGGAAGAGGTGGCTGTGGAAAGAGATGTCTGGGCTTCCCTGCTCAAGCTGCTGCCCCTGTGACCTGACTTCGGAACAAGCAGATGGGGATGGATGGATTGATTATTGAAGAAAAAATAACTCTGAACAGAGGAGGTCTCAAGCTTTGGCTTTCCAAACCTATAAAGCAGCATTACGTCTGCTACCCAGTCAGTTTTCTTCTAATTCACACCATCATGCCAGTGACTAAAGTCACTCTAATGTAAGCCAGGAAACAAAGACCCTAATGACCCTCTGGTGGGAGGGGAGTGATATTTACCTGCATGTAAAGATAGTGGCAAAAAATGGAGCATTTCATGCTTTCTATTTAACATGCCCTGTTTAACTCAGAATCTGCATCAGCATACTTTTGTGTGATAAAATGATCTTGAAAACAAGTTATTTTAGATCTAAACATCCACGTCAAACAGTGCAAAGACCAAAAAAAAAAAAAAAAGCTAGTTTCTGATTCGTTCATTTGCAGCTTTGCTGTTGTCTCTGCAACAACCGTTTGTAATGCAGCCTGAAACATTTGCCCCAGTTTGACGAGGCATATTTGTCATGACAAGCAGTATTTACATGTCGCTTGAGCTGATTTGCAACCGTCCCGAGAGTGTTCCAACAGCGCAGCACCAGTGAGGAATGACAGAAATGACTACATTAAAAATGTTTGACTGAATAAATAAACAAATTGTCAGCTAAATGTAAGGAATGTTTTGATATTGGTAAATGATCAAATTATATATTTATTTTTTTCCTTTTGTTTTTATTTGCAAAACAAATAAAACCTTTCCTGAATTTAGGAGAAATAAAATAAAAACAACACTATTGATGATTCTTTTTTTTTTTTTTATTCATGCCAGTTGTATCAATGCAGCCCTGTGTTTGGTCCAAATGTAGATCTTCCCTGCAACAAAGTAAACAAAATGTAATTTATTTCAGCGTGTTTGTTTTCCACATGGACAACTGTTTCTGTGTATTTGTGCCTGAATGCTGGAGTACGGGTAAACATTTAAATATTTACTCACGCAAACTGTGGAAAAAATTCACATCACACATAATCTTTCAGTTTGACTAAAATATAGAAATGGATAGTGTGTATTTTTTATAGTACTTGGAGTAAAGAGTACTATTGATTGAGTTTGTCATTTAAAATATCAAAGGCAACACGTTGTTTTTTTTTTTTAATCTGGAAATTTCAGAAAAAAATCTGTTTCATTAAATATGTGCACTATTATTAAGAGTTTATAAAACTATTTCTGCTTCCTTTGGCTGCTCTTTACAGAGAGCGAACTCAAACAAAAGATTTAGCAACTGTTTTACTCCGGATGCGATTCCTGATGCAAACTGGCCTCAAACCTGCAGCATTAGGATTAGATTGCACAAGCACGCCCATGTGTATAAATCACAACATTTTAATATTAAACTTTGTTAATCTGGGATATAAACCAACACAGTTATTGTGCATATTTTTTCAAAATGTTAAAATGACAAATTGCACAAAACATGGGAAGAATAATATCAAGATATAAATGCAATTTTTTATAAATATTATTATATGTCAAACATATACAACATGTTTTTTTAATATCTATGCCACAACATGCATTGCTAGTTTGTATTTTACTGCATGTTGTTTGTATTATTCATTTTCTTGTTTGGGGTCATACAACATCACACATGCAAACTTCACACCCTAAATGAAGCATGTTCCCACATATAACACTGTATTTTTAATTTCAGTTTAATTTTATTTTAATTTGACTCTTCTTTTGAGTTTTTTTTTTTCCTGTTGCAACAAGTGGAATTGTGCACAAAATCTTACTAACTGTGTTTTATGCTCAAGTTTGACTATAAAATTATTTTATTAGTTTACTATTAATTCATTCTGTCATCCATCCATTCAGCTTCAAAAATTGGACATTATAGCGCCACTGAACTTCATGTGAAAAGTTTAGCTCTGGTGCCTCCCTGCAGTCTGGTTGCATCAATCAATAAGAAGCTGCAAAGACAGGCCACAGCTAAAGCACAACCAAACAAATGATTAATATGCCTTAAGGTTTTCACAAAGGTCAATTCAGTAAAAATATGCATCAGTTTGAAACAATTACCACAAATGCTCTTGCCCCACCTGCAGAATTATAGTTGCCATGGATACCTCCAAACCAGGAAACAGAGATGCCTGCCCTGCATGACAACATTTTAAATGAATTCATTACTTTATCCACCTGCAGTTGAAGCTGGCTGGATTTGCAAGAAATGTCTGTCCGTCCATGTCCGACAGTATAAAGTGAATGACAAAATATATTCTAGCTGTATTTCTAATATTTTATTTTTATATAGCTGTAGGAACCTTATTGTCTTTGTGCAATGTTTACCGGGTGAATACTAAGCCTCAGAGGAGTCGACAGGGGAGAGGGTGGGCCCCGGAGGCCATCTTAGCACCAGCAAACTGTTTTTTTGTTTTTGTTTGTTTGTTTGTTTTTAACCACCAAAGCATATGCTATTTGTGGGAATTGGTTTGTTTGGTGGCTCCTCAGACTGAAGAAGTCCTTTGGATGAAGAACAAAATGTCTAATCCAAAAAAGAAAACCGTCCAGATGATCTGACTGAACATTGTTGGATATTTACCTGGATCAGTGTGGATGAACTTTGGTGAAAACTTAGTGAGATATTCCTTTTTTAATGAGCGTTTTGAGCCACATCAAATTCATATTTTGTTATTGTTAAAGCAAAAATTATTATAGCCCAATGGCTCAGATAAATTAAAAAAAAAAAAAAAGGTTGTAGAAAAATTGAGGCCTCATTTCAAACTACTACATTTTCCCTGATACTCATTACTTTGTTTTGTTAGATTTTTTTGTTTTTTTACTATCTAGTGATGAATGGGGTAAAATGTTTAACATATAGAGTAGTGCGCTGTTCAGGGTTTCTGACTAACTCACAAAACATCACAATACTTGGTGTACTTATCATTGTAGATCGTGCCATTCATAAAATCTGAGCTTCAAAGTATAAGCACTTGAAATCCTACAAAAAGAGCATATAAAAATAAACTATTCAAACTCCTCAATTCACAGCTGCAGAAATAAAAACTGGTTGTGGAAGGTCATACATCTGTACACTTAACTCGCCTGAACTGAGATCGAGGATAGTACAGAACATTTAGTCCTTTTTAGAAAATCAAGCAGACCTTGAACTGGAGAATGAATCTGTTCAGAACTGTGTCTTGGAGGAAAGGATCACTCTTACCCTGGATATTCATAACTAAGAGCTTCAGTTCACAAAAGGCTTTAAAATATTTTTGACTTGCAATATAACATGTTAAGATGAACAGTGATGGAGCTATGGACAGAAACATGGAAACATTTTACCTCCCATCTGGTAGATCTGGATGGCTCAACTTTTATCAGTCTAGCTCTGAAGGTCTCATCCAGATAGAATTTACAGGTAGTCCTCGGCTTATGATGGAGATCCATTCTCACGCGGCGTGGTAAACCGAATTTGACGTAAGTCGGAACTTACGTAAATACATATGACGTACCTGTTTTACCAAGCGCGTAAACCGACTTTTGACATAAGTCCATGTTGATGGCCTTCCTTTTCCTCGATGCACTGCCATCAGAAGAGTCCTCCTTGCGTTTTGGGAGCCATACTGAAGAGCTAATGAAGAGCTAATGGCCTACTGGGATGCTAGCGACGCCGTCCTCCTCCGTACAGTACTGTACTCCTCCGCTGCTGCACCGTGTAACTGTATTCTTCCGCCACTGCACCGCGTAACTGTATTCTTCCGCCGCGCCGCCGCGTTACGACGTTTAACGTCATAAAACCGTCGTAAAACCAACGTAAAAACCGACGTAAAACCGAACATAACCGCGTAACGTGAATAAGGGAGATGCGTCGTAAACCCGAAATGTCGTAAGACGAGACCGTCGTAACCCGAGGACTACCAGTACATCTACGGTTGCAGCAATTTTAGAGGCAACCACATTCAAGATGGCCACCTGTGGCAACAGAGCTAACAAAACACAAAAATAGCTGTAACTCTGTCAGTTTCATGGGTATTGAGATTAAATCTTGTGTGGTAGTAGCTGAGAGTCACCCTCAACACATATTCTGACTGAGCACTGTCCATCGCTTAACGTCTTTGCTTTAAACATTGCCAGTAATTGTAATAGTCAACACCTGTCTGTTAGCAAAATATTTCATGAACCACTGCACTGATTGTTGTGAAACTCGCAGAAGCATTTCTACACTTTACACATGAGTAGAGTCATTCTCAGCAAGATGAAGATGAAGATGAGGATGCAGCGGCCACAGTAAATAAGAAGTCAGTCAACAAAGGTGACAGAAGATACGCACTTTCTCAAGGAATTCAAAGTGTTTAATGATGAATTTGGTCATATTTGAAAGTCTGATGTTGAGTCTCTGGAAATTTTGCACAAAGCCCAAATGGGGACCCAGACTCAAAACTGTTGAATAAACACAAAAACAGAGGAACTTTGAAGGTTAAGAAAGTTCATGCTCACTCATCCAGGTACCAAATCCAATAATTCTCTGATGAAGCACTCTGGATAGAAGGCGAAACGTCTCTATAAAAAAGAAACTGTCCAAATGACCTGACTGATTGGACTTGAAGGTTAAGTTTCATTTTAATTAAATAACTCTTAGTGAGGACGTGAAGACGCCCGAGGTCACGCGATGGCTGAGCTGGATCAGGCTCAATAATAAAAATGGCCGCTCACCTTGTGAACCTGACTTGTCTTTCCTCCGTCTGCGACATTGAGTTATGACTACAGTTTACAAGGTAATGTTAAAAAAAAAAAAAGCTGCTCTGTGTGTGTGTGTGTGTGTGTGTGTGTGTGTGTGTGTGTGTGTGTGTGTGTGTGTGCATGTGTGTAAGTG
>JARVGS010000321.1:13105314-13115739 GCA_031762315.1 Hypsolebias antenori | reverse complement strand
GCTGTTTACTGCTAATTTCAGCCCCCACCCTTTTTTATTTTAGCTAAATTCCAAATGTTTGTGCTAATTTCTGCTTATTCAAACCTTATTAAACAGATTTGTGTTTTTCGACTTTCTTCTGCTAACTTTGGCTTGTTCTTCAATTTCAGCTAATTTCAGCTGTTTTTGTTTTTCCGATAGTTCTTTTGCAATAAGCATTCACACTGCATTTTTTGCAGGAAATGCAATTTCTCTAGTATTCCCATTTGGTTTAGAATAAAATCCTTAATGATCTGAAGCTCTCCAAAATAGCACACTGTCTATTACAGCGTGTACATCCACGTGCACGACTGTTGTGGTTTTACAACTCAAATTGTTCATAAGAGATTTGGGTTCGGTTCATGATTTGAATTTGTAACGTCGAAGCGTCTGTAGAGGAAGTCAGCTCCACAACTGTCACACAATGACTCACGGGACACCTGTGGGCGGTAGAATGGAAACAAATGTGCCAGTACTGAAATATCTTTAAAACGGTATTATCAACGCATGCTAATTTCAGTTTTCCCACAGGAGGTGGAAGAAAGATATGATACAGAGTGGGTTTTTACCTGATATTATTTTAGGGGTCTGAATCTCCACAAAGCCCTTTTTGATGAGGGTGTCTCTGAAAAGCTGGCACACGCCAGACTGCAGGCGAAAGACGGCCTGGCTGGTGGTCGTCTTTGGGAGGAAACACACACAATTAAAACACTGGGCCACAAGCAGAGAGGCCATTACCACACTTGGAGTGATTCATTGGATTCATTACACAATCATAACAGATGTGCAAAAACAAGACTGCCAGTTTTTTTTTTTTTTTTCCTTTTCCTCGACTTTCACCTTCTGTCTGCTCCAAGGTTGAAACATTAATTTGCTGGCAAAGGCGAGACTGCATTCAGGCCCAGAAAGAGCCTCGGGAACTTAAAACCCATCATTATCAAAGTAAAAGCTGAAAGCTGGGAGGGGAGTCAACTTCTTCAAGTGAATCCGGAGATTACCGTTAAAATCTAACCTGTAGAAACCCCACACTTGTTGAGTGACGGAGCACATGAAAAACGTAAAAGTACACTCCCCTGAAAGCCACTGACTCATCTCAGAGGGTCAGTACAGTTTACTGTCTTCTAACTCTGGTTATTACTGATCAGGAAGACGTCTCCCAGTCTCATCTTCACAGTGTCTACATCAGAGTAGGCTTCCCATGACTGAATGTTGAATAAGGAGTACGGTAAAGTGACAAGGTTTGAAAACTAGAACGCTCCTTATTCTACAAACAAAGCTTTGAGGTATTCTGGAAGAAATCTGAAGCTGACATTGGAACGATAAGTAAAAAAATTAAGTAAAAAAAAAAAAATCTTCCCCACTTTAAAAACACTTTATTTTGTCACATATTCCACATTGGGCAGAGCTCCTCGTTAAATCTGACGTGCAGCCAGTCTGAGCGCGTTACCTTCAAATCTTCGAAAGCGCTTCCTGTTTACAACACATCTGCACCCAGGTGGTGTGATGGATGGTTAGGTAGCAGATAGTATCCTGAAACTGGCAGCTCCTCTGATGCTGCGGTTCATTATAATGTATCTGAATGTGACGTACCTCACAGTGGCTAACTGTACTGGTTTGAAACCCATTTGCGGTGATAAAATACCACAGCCGGGTTTCAAGCCCCCAAAATATATTTTGAATTTTTGTTGAAGCTCCATAAAGTTTTAGATCCTTCAGACAGATTTAATTAAACTTGGAATATCTACATGAGAATTTTTACTCCATTTATCTTGAAGCAATTATTCTGACGGCAGTCCTAAAATAATGTTCGCCACGAGGAGCGTCTTTACAAATTTAAACTTTTATGGTGAAATTTGAAGTGGTGGGAAGCAATTCCAACAATTTTTAAAAGTTATACTTTATATTTCCACGTCAAACATTTTCGCAACTAAGTTCAAGTACTTTGTAAAACAAAGTGTTTATCACAAAGCTCTAGATCAGGGCTATTCAATAAAACTGCTCAGGGGGCCACAGTTTCTGAGAGCCAGCAGCTCGGGGGCCGGACATGCAGTAATTAAAGTCATTATGTAAATAAACCAAGTTTTACAATTACTTGTTACCTTTAAAATATGTTTATTTTATTACATTGAATCATAAATGCAACAAACAGAACCCAAAATCCACCCCCGCCCCCCCAAAAAAAAATAATAATAATAATAATTTTATGAAGTGGGCCAGAATGAAGACACCCGCTGGCCGGAAATGGCCCGTGGGCCGTCAGTTGAATACCCCTGCTCTAGATCATGAAAAAAAGTTCTGAATCAAACGTTTTTCCTTTCCATATTTTACTTTTCCTTACATTATGCTTTATAAACTATAGGTACCCCTGTATAAAAATACTTTGTCAAACTGCTAAGATAGTTAAACTTTTAATATCCAAAGTAGCCTACAAAAAAAAAAAAAAAAACAACTGTAACTGTTAAAAACTGTCAAATGCAAATGGCCTTTTCAGATTTGAATGCACGTCTTTGCTACAACATTTTAAATGTTTGAAACCCTGGGAGATCACCAGCAGCATGATCAGAGGATGTGTACATTTACTTGCTGTTCAGCATGGCAGTCAGTCCAGTCATCTTTCACAAACTAAATGAACTTTTCCACCATGTTTTTGTGTGAAACACCTGATGTTTAAGTTTGGCACAAGGGAAGTTTCAGAGGAACTGAACTATTCTTAGAGTGGGTTTACATGTCCCTTTAGGAGTGTTTGTCTGCCAGTGTGGGAACCACTTTACGACTTCTCTGCTCTTAAGTGCAAAACTGATGACAGACCCTCGTCTGTGAGCTCAAAGTGCAATGTGCTGCTGAAACAGGTGGTGTTGTGAGCGTTTTGGGCTGCGTGCCTCCATGCTGTGGTGTTTGTGCCTTCCTGCCAGCCCTATCATCCACACTTATCAAAACAATGACAAACTTTGCAGCTCTCTGTCGCTTGTATGGATTCACACATCTCCCACACACGCACAGATTCATAGCAACAGCCCATTAAATCACAGACGAACATCATTTTCACATCTGGCATGCAGAGGTTTGCTCAGCTTTTATTATGTACCTTGCTTTTTGTTTGGTGTAAAAATAAATCCTCCTTCAAAGTGTTCTTGTAAATCACTTTTAAATGCATTGCACAAATGAGTTGCATGAATGTATTAATTACACACACACACACACACGCAAAAACAAGTATGTATTCAAACCCTCGACTTGGACATGGCTTTGACTAGGTCTGTCACAATAACACATTTTGCTGGGCAATTAATTGTCTCAGAAATAATTGTGATAAACGATAATATTGTTTGAAATTTGACAATAATTAGTAATTATTGTCAAATTTAAGAAGAAATGTTGGTTAATTTGTTTTGCGTGTAGTACCTTTCATTGACCACCAGGTGGCAGTATAAAGCTGTGTGAACCGAACGATGGATAGTGAGCGAGTGAGCAGCGTGTCTCTAATAAAAATGGGAGGGAGGCCCCTTGACGTGACATGGGCTGTCTCTCCTTCCTTTATTTGGTTCTCAAAATCGCAGATTCTGTGGTTTGAGGTCTTTAGCATAGCATTTTTCACACAAAGCTTTTAATTAAAAAAAAATCAGTGAACAAGTTCTCAGCTTCTTTTTGCTGAGAAAAACAACTTTTTACACGAAGGCACAGGTTTCAACCGTGAATTTTGGAGTTTCTACAAGATGGAGGTTTTTTTTTCAGAGGTCGGCCTGTTAGCTTAACTTGGAGCTTAGCTTCTCAGCTTAGCAGCTTTTAACGATCCAAAAACGCAATTTTGTATGGTTAAAAAGGATTTTAAAGAGAAAAGAGACAGGGAGGGGTCAGTAAAGAACACCGGAGTTGAGCTTTTGTCATCCAGTGTCTTCAATAGAAAGAGACGAAGAAACAATAAAGCTGATAAATGAAAATGAGGTTGATAATTTTCATTTATCATGCGATTTATTGATTTATTGTTTATCACGACAGGCCTATCCATGTATCGTGTATCTGTGGATGTAGCCTGCCTTGAATGAGTTCTTACAAGTAAAACTGGTTAAAAATCTTCTTGTGTCCTCAGAGTGGCATAAGCAGATGATGAAAAGATATTTATTTATCCAACACATTCCTCCAAGGAATGCTACTTTCTGTCTGAAACCCTTTGACCTGCATCTTCTTTTTTTTAATGAATGGAGATAAAAAGTAAAACTGATCTTCTCCAGAAAATCAAATCTACGTGCTGTGATTTTTATTTATTTATTTTTTTATTTTTTGCCAAAGCAATAGGACAAAGAATTGAAACCAGTTCATAACTGAAGGATGCCATGCTTGAAGGTCTGCCTGTCTGACAGATGAATGTTTTTGTGTATCCTCCGAGGCTAGTTTGAAGTGCTAGTTTTACGCTACTTGCTTCTAAAGCCTGGTTACTGATTAAAGCGCTTTACTGTAGTGGACAGAATGCAGAGAGTCAGCAGGAAAAACAAATCGTATGCTGGTGAGTGAGCACACACTGACACGGGATTCATCTGAAGCCTGGAACTGAAAATGTTGTGCAGTTATATAATCATAAAATTATTCTTTTTTCAGCTTTAGTTTTATGTTAAATGCAGATGTTAGAGGTGGGATTCTGTTCTGCTGTCAATTTAACTATGAACTTAAGGGTGCACCGATTGCAGTTTTTTGGCCGATCACCGATTTCTACAAAGTCTGACTTGCCGATTCCTATTTTGGCTGCTACCGATTTTGTTTTATAAGCAACACTGTTAGATGTTTTAAGGTCACAATGTGCCTTCAAATTTCAATCTTATTTTGTTGAAAAACAGACCCTTGAACAATATTCTAGAAACAATACACACTTGTTTTAACAGGTCAAAAGGTAGTGCTCTGAAATATAAATGAAGTTTAGACAAATGTTGTTAAAACTAAAAAAAAAATCTGTAAAATCGGTTTCTCATGTAAGCATTGGCCGATTTCCCAAAATTAAGGAAATCGGGGCCGATAAATCAGCTGGCCGATTTATCGACGCACCCCAACTATGAACCTTTGATAAATAAGAGGAATCACCACTTCATGCCTCAGTTCAGGAACATCAGAATCAAATCTGTTCATCTATCGTCAGAGTTGTGGTTTAAAATGTTTGGTTGAAATAAACATTCTCATCCCAGGTTTTATCTGTTTTTGTCTTTTACAGTTTTTGTTTTTGTCAGAAATTCTGCAGTGGAGGGCTCAGACAACACCAGACCATGTCCTCTACACACTCCTCAGCTCTCGGGTAACAAAACCTTTAAACTGCTTCATTTTCCATATTTTACCAAATGGTGCCTCAACTAGTTTATAAAAACATGGGAGCTCAAAATGTTGTCTACATTCTGAATATGTACAGAATTAAAGTAACATAAATGTGCTTTGATAATTAAATTTATGCATATATATCCCCACAAAATGTGTTTTCTAACACAACAAATACCTTAACTTGGTTTGTTGGTTGTAGAGTTTAAAAAGTAACAAGCAGTACCGGTAACTTTTATTGTTTCAACGTCCATCGTTTCTCCTTCCATCCTCTAGGGGGCAGTGTCCAACTCACTCACCTGTCTGCAGCTGCATAAGAGGGCAGAGCGAGTGGCGGCTCTGCTGATGGAGAGAGGAGGTCTGCAGGAAGGAGACCATGTCGCTCTGGTCTACCCACCAGGTCAGAAATGATGCTCAAGTGAAACCTTTACCAGTATTGTAATACAGCTTTCAGCTGTTTATGGTTTACTTCCAAAGAGACGGGCTTTTTTGTAACTTTTATAGGTAAAAGAAATGCACCTAAAGTCCAGAGAAAACTATTAAAAAAGACCTTGAGAAAACCTGAAGAAGAATTTATCAAGTCTACTTCAAGACAGGCTGCTTGGAAACATCCATCTTTACCCGCTTCTTCCATTCCAGGTTGTGAGGGTTGCTGGTGCCCATGTCCAACAGTCACAAATCCATCACAGGACCACATAGAGACAAACATTTCACATTCTCACTTAGGAATAATTTAGAGTTACCAGTTAGCGTAACATGAGAGCAAGGTGGTGCCAGTGTACATATCTTACCATCTGTCTCTGCCAACTGTGTTTGTGTTCTTTCTGTTCCTGTCACTTCTCATCTGTGACATCAACTCGTTACTGGTGTATGAAGTCAGTCACCTTTAGATCTTCCATTATGTGCCGCCAAGCTTGTCTATTTCGACCACAATGAACAGAGCTCTGGGCGTCCTCCTCTCCTGGTGGACGTACCTGTGGGCCTGCTCCATGCTGCTCACCTGCCTGTCTGGAGACAACGCCTCAGGCACTGGGGGGAAATGCTCTGGGCGGCTGGTGAAGCTTAAAGCCTGCCTTGCACTTTCTGCTACAACCTCTCCAGCTGATCATCAGCTGGTCCATCGCCTGTCCTGGCGCTTTGTGGATCCTGTCATGACTTGTCTGGTTCCACTGGTGGGGTCCAGTTCTCACAGTTCATTGCTGTTTTTCTGTTCCTTGGCGTTACAGGACAAACTCTAAATTTGAGATTGCTGCATGCTTTGAGCTCCTCGGTCATCTTCTCTCCAAGCAGTGAGCCCTACAAGTATGGTCTTGCTAAATGCCAGATCCCTGATGAATAAAACCTTTATCTTAAATGACAGTTTCAGTTCCATCGGATTGGGCCTTTTTCTTTGTGACGGACTTGGCTGCACACTGTTGAGTTTAGAGTCTTTTTGGAACTTTTGCGTTAGTTGTTCTTTTTTTAATGCTCCAAGGACATCTGGTAGAGGTGGAGGCATATTGACTGATTTTAAGAAACATTTGAGCTGCAAACAGCTCCAGCCACCAGCTCTTTATTACTGCATCTTTTTGAGCTGGGTCGCTCCCTGCCAGTGCTGTGCGCCCTGATCTACAGACCACCCATGTACAACAAAGTTTTATGAATGAATTCTCTGACTTTTTAGCTGGAACGTTGCTCGAATATGAGCAGGTTTTAATTGTCAGGGAGTTTAATGTTGTTGTTGTTGTTGTTGTTTTTTTTAATCTTATCCAGTCTTTTAACTTTGTGCAATGTGCTTTGGGTCCCACTCATCAGCAGGGTCATACACTTGATTTAGTTTTAACATATGGTTTATTCATTTTTAATTTAGAAATTGGAGATGCTGTTTTATTTCAGATTAAAAACCTAATTTATTTGACACCTCTCTTGCCTTTGAGTCTAAATCTCCCGCTCCAGCCAGGCATTGTCGACATATAACTCTTCCACTGCTGCTCTCTTCTCGTCTGTTTTTACCAGTAACCGTTACTGGACCCCCTGTGTCTTACTATGCACGAGCTGCTCTCTCAGTATCAGGAGTCTAGTGTTAAGAACCTGATTCTAGTAGCCTCCTTAAAAATCAGATATCCCAAGCTCACACCTCAGCCTTGGTTAAATGAGGCTACCTGAGCATCCAGACGTCAGTGCAGGAAAGTGAGCGCAAATAGAAGGACAATCTACAGGTTTATTTTATTATGTGTTTGAGAAATTCTCTCTCACATTCTCTCTCTAAACATTGTTTACACAAAAGAACCACACTCGATTGAAGGAGAAGATTTTTAACCGGTATTTATACTTGCAAGATCAGATTTCAGGAGAGGTTACGTAAATATACATATATCACATACATAGATATATATACATGAAAAACAGTCCCAGAAAAAAGCCATGAGCCACATTATCTGCTACCACTTTGTGGACATCTGTCTTACAATTCCTTTTTAACCCAGAAACAGTTGATAATCTGTGTGTCACAGTATGTGACCCTGTTACTCATGCTAGGAGGTGACACAAACATTTCCAGACATTTTGGACACTTGTGAATGCCATTCACAATTAGGTGCATCATAGTTAGATACTGGCTTTAATCATCAGTATGCTCAGTTTTAAACCCAGACACATGCAGGCTAATACAGTTTTACAGGATTCTTGTGTCGCTGTGCCTCAGGAAATAAAGTTGCTTCTAATGATAATGTTTACAGTCCACAGCCCTTCTTTAAGTTATGCTATGCTTTCTGTAAAAGTATGGAATTTCAAAATTAAAAAAACTGTGTATGTGCATGTTTCCTGCATGGTCATTCGCACTTCACTGACTCTTCTTGTGTTCCTTCTTCCTGCAGGTATTGACCTGATAGCAGCTTTCTACGGCTGCTTGTACGCCGGCTGTGTCCCCATCACTGTCCGACCACCTCACCCTCAGAACATATCCACCACCCTGCCCACGGTTAAGATGATTGTTGAGGTCAGGCTCTGATTTGGTCTTACACAGTTTCTGTTTGAGACAAATTTCACCTGCTCATGTTTCTGTTTTAGTCAGACAGCCATGAGTCAAACATGTTGTGCACTACCAGCTAGTTCATGTTGGATATGTAATTTGTGCTTTATAACTTGATGTGGACAGAAAGTTACGCATTCATTTCTCCTTCCATTTTGTACTCTACGTCTCGGCAGGTCAGTCACTCGGCTTGTGTGATGACCACAGCAGTCATCTGTAAGCTGCTGCGCTCCAAGGAGGCCATGGCCACGGTGGACATAAGGAACTGGCCTCCAGTCCTGGACACTGGTACTGTTGGGAGACAATAATGTTGACTTTCAGTCTTGTTATTTGTTTTTATTTTTTTGTTAGTGGCCATTAAATCATTAGTTAGAATTTCATTTTTATTGTCATTCTGATTAGATTTTGGTTCCAACTTTCTTACTTAAATAACTCCATTGTTCACATGAGCTTTTCTATACATAGAAAGGGACATTTAGTTATCTCAGTCCCACTGAATGTTTTAACTCATCATGTCCTCCATTGCCTGTACTGGACTGACGTCCAGTCAGTTTACCGGTACTATACAAGTCTGTCCTTTGTTTTCCACATCATCAGTCTTTTTTGTGTCAAATGTTTATTTTTTTATTGCAAATTTTGCAGTGTTTTCTGTTCTTTTTCCATTGATTAAATAGTCTAGGAGTATTAAATGTAATTAAGTGTTTGTAAGATGTTTGTGGGAAAAAAATGTAAGAGGACTGCCGGAGCACTTTTCTTTCCTCACTCTTGTTTGTAGAATTTGACTGAGCTGCTCATGTTAATTACCGTATTTTCTGCCTGATAGGTCGCACCTTTCTATAAGTCGCATTGTCCAATTATTGCCAATAAATTGGAAAAATCCATAAATATGTCGCTTCGCTCTATAAGTCGCAGTGCATGCAAATTAGGAAAAAGGGTGCGACCTATCAGGCGGAAAATACGGTACTCTTACTCCAAGTGTCCTCAAGAGCAAAGGTCTTGCTCACCTTGTTCCAGTCGGAGGGACAAAGACCTCCTGGCGGCCTCAACCTCTGATTTGGGCCCATCCAGAACCTGCCGACACCACTGCAGAGGCGTGAGGGCATCGCTTGTGATCTCTTTGGCTTTGGATGTCACATATAACCTGGAAACAGAGAGGACGAGACAAAATTAGACAAGACGAGACTGAACACTGATGGTGATGTCGATTTGTTTTCATTCTAACGTTTAGCATTTTTCTCTTTTCAGTCTTTGATATCACTTTAAATATAAAACTTTGGGGCTTTGATGTGAAATTTAACAAGGTAGAAACATCTTATTGACATTTTCAATAAAAGTTCAGATTCACAAATCCTAATATGAATCATGAATGCCAGTGTTTATTTATTTTGTGGTATTTCACATGATTAGATCTGTTTACTATAGTGGCTGGCAGTTGGAAACACAAGAATGATGAAAAGTCCAAAACTCCCAAACACACACAAAAAAAAAAAAAAAAAATCAAATGCAACAGAAAAAATGTATCAAGCGAATGCAAATGAAAAATGCTGCAAATACCAAACATGAAAAATAATAATAAAAAAACAACAACAAGTACTTCTTTCTTCCCTCCCTTTCTTCTGGGCAGCCCATTAATGTTTTTACAGGGGGTCTGGGCAGGGCTTAATTTGAGCCAGATCCTGCCTTTAAAGGACTCCGGGAACTCTCTTACTTTGACAGGGTGCGTTCCGGTAGCTGTCTTTTGGATACAGTAACTCTCAGGCTTACTAATAATAAAGTTATGACCAAACATGATTGCCTTGAACAATAAAACTTATATTGGAGAAGTAAACTGAAAATAATTACATAAACACTCATTTTATTTTATTTTTTTTTTTAAATTTTTTTATTAATTTTTTTTTTCCCATTTTCGATGGCCTCCCTTCTCACCTTACAGCCATCCTCTTCACACCAGTATTATAATTTTTTTTTTAATAGGATAGGAAGAAAGGAAAGACAGAAAAAAAGACCACTAAACATAAGAAAAAAATATATATATACACGAAGAAAGCACAAGGCAAACCACCCGATCACTGTCCCTAAACCTGCAAAGAACATGATAAAAC
>JARVGS010000321.1:12926332-12937673 GCA_031762315.1 Hypsolebias antenori | reverse complement strand
GAATTCGTTCTTCTTCTGCTGCCTTTCATTTTATATGTATCTTATTTTATTTGTATGGAACAATTTTTGTTTTAACTCACATGAAATGAATAAATGAACTAAAAAAAAAAAAAATTATTTAAACGTCAAACAAAGATCCGGTGGTAAAGAGGAGGATGCCTACTCACCAGCCTCCACAGGTTTGGTTTTCTGGTAAGCTGGGGCCGGTCTCTCCACATCCTCAAACGTTCCAGCACTCTGCCAAACACCCAAACGCATCAAGAAAGGAAACAGCCCATTACCCACATAACAAAAACACTAACTATAAAGTTCCTGGAGAAACATTGACAGGGAATGTCGCATGGTGGCCATTCTAAACTTTTGATTTGACAGTGCTAAGCTTTGAGGTTTGCTCTCAGCTACCATCATACCAAATTTCAGCTCAACACAGCAAAAAATTAATGCGTTAGTCATTTTTTCTTTTAATCTATGGTGGCCATCTTTGATTTTAAAAAAAAAATCTGAATTCAGTGTTTATTGGACATTACTCTCAGCTACTAATACATCAAATTCCAGTTTAATAGCTCTAAAAACCTCTGCGTTATATCCATTTGAAATTAGCTTTGGTGGCCATCTTGTCTTTTTCAATTTGAATTCAGAATGTGTTGTGAAGTGCTGTCAGTTTCCACCTCACCAAATTTCAGCTCAATATATTTTAAAATTGCTGAGTTATCATATTTTTTTCCCTTTTAGCTAAGGTGGCCTTTTTGGATTTTTAACATACACCAGGAATGCTTAACAACTCGCTCTCAACCACAATCAAACCAAATTTCAGCTCAATATATCAAAGAGTGACTGAATTAGACAATTTTGAATTTTCTGAGGTAGCTGTGGCAGCTATCTAGATCCAAAATGGCTCCAAGAGTAGGAAGGCCTGAGAAGAGGGAAGAGAGTGACAAACTTTGATTTGTGTATGTGGTATTTCCCTAAGAGTATTATCAAATTTATGATATATAGTTCTTTCTGCTTTTTGATTTTGACATCATGGACTCCAAACAGTGCATTGTTCCAACTTGAACAGAAATGAGAGTCAATCTTTCTCTGAATGAACCACATGATGTCTTTTCAGAAGGTGGCAGTAGTGTGACAGAGCCAGAACAGGTGGATCATATGCTGCTTTTCCATTAGTAACAGTACAACACGGTTCGACTTGACTCGGCACGGTTCCAAGGCTTTTCCACTAGTAACGGTTCGTAGAACTGGTCCCTTTTTTTTTCCAGAATCCTTTTCTCTGGGGTTCCAAGCGGGTCTAACTGGCACCAAAACGTGACGTTAGAACACTGTTGGTCATGGATTGGTCATGGGGTGGAGTCACTAGGGCTTTGAGAGAAATTTTCACAACACCAGATCCGCTATTTGCAATTACCAGTGTTCGAACTTTAGGAGTGAATGGAACTAGTTTTAAGATTGTAAAAACAATAATGACAACATTGTGGTCTAATGCTGAAGTGCAGGCATTATTTGTGCTTGGTGACCGACGACAAAATTCAGAGTGAGCTAGATGAGGCTCTACCGGTCCCCGACTCTCCCTGGTCCTCTCCACCAGAGCCTTGGAGCCCCCTCAGGCTGTGCAAGGCATCACCCCCCCAGCTCTGAGCGCCGCTGCTGACTTGGGGCTCAGGCTCTGGGCTGTCCTTGCATGCCCCAAGCTCCGCTGGTCACCACAGAGGACCATACGAGCTGCTGACTCGCAGAAGGCCGTTGCTCAGGCCTAGGGTTGGGCAATATGGGCCAAAATTAAAATCTCAATATTTTATGATAAATAGCAATATACTATATATATCTCAATATATTTTTCTTTCTATAAAGTAATAAAAAAAATATATTTCTGAGTCAAAGTTTTGTCCCAGTTGTCACAGAGCAACATTTATAAGTACCGTATTTTCCGGTCGTTAAGTTGCTCCGCCCTATAAGTCGCATCAGTCCAATTATGTCCAATAATTTGGAAAATCCATAAACGTGTTGCACCGCCGTATAAGTCGCAGCTATTATGCGTCACTGCTGACGCGCCGCGTATGTTACGCGTCACCGCTGACAACCCAGAAATGTGGGCGGTGTCTTGCCAAAAAAGGATTGTTGCAGCCATGGCAGTGCACGGAAGGACTTTAACAAGATTAACATGGTAAAAACATTATTTGTTTGCTAAAAATTATAGCAAAGATGTGTCTTAGCTGAACTTTTCCTTAATAAATGAACGTAATTGTCAAATAAGCTGGATTAAAAAATTTGTTTTGCTACGTGCACTCGCACGGTGGGAACGCTGCATTTCTTTAAAATTTAGCAAAATAAACACTTAAAAAATATATATTTGTTGGCTGACATTATAGCAAAAGTGTTTCTGAGCTTTACCGTTCCTTGATAAATTCATGTAATGGTCAAATCTTCTGGATGTACATTGTTTCGCTTTGACGTCTTCCAAACGGTCACACGCACTGCAAAAATAAATTATAAATAAATTGAATTTTAGCTCAAACATGTACAGCTAATAGTTTGTAAAAGTCCACCCAGTAATTACTTTCTATAAGTTTGATCAAAATCTGTCCTGTGGATTTTGAGTTATTTTGCTAACAAGTACCTGTTCAAACACAGAGCTACAGCTAACACATCTACGTTGCTAAAACATCGACTTTTAGCTCAAATATCTCCTACAGCTAACAGTTTGTAAATGTACACCCAATAATTACTTTCTGTAAGTTTGATCAAAATCTGTCCTGTGGATTTTGAGTTATTTTACAAAATAGTACCCGTGAAAACACGGAGCTAATGCTATACATCTATGGTGCTAAAACATTGAATTTTAGCTCAAACAACTCATACAGCTAACAGTTTGTAAAAGTCCACCCAATAATTACTTTCTGTAGGTTTGATCAAAATCTGTCCTGTGGATTATGAGTTATTTTGCAAAATAGTACCCGTTAAAACAAGGAGCTAACCGCTACACATCTACGGTGCTAAAACATTGAATTTTAGCTCAAACATCTCCTACAGCTAACAGTTTGTAAATGTCCACCCAATAATTACTTTATGTAAGTTTCATCAAAATCTGTCCTGTGGTTCTGTAGTTCATACGTCCAAAGCAGGAGGCCGGGCTGCCACAGAGTGAGTCCGACAAGAGGAGGCTGCCGTCAGACACATGAGGTGAGAATGGTCGGTGGAACCTAGCGGACAAAAGTGGTACTGCACCCCTAGCGGCCGAAAGTGGTACTACACCATTTTTGCCAAAATGAAAAACGGTCATATCTCGGCCAAAAATTGGTCTAAAAATATGGGGAAAAATCCATAAATATGTCGCTTCGCTGTATAAGTCGCAGGGCATGCAAATTAGGAAAAAAAGGTGCGACTTATACGCCGGAAAATACAGTAATCTTTTTTTTTTCTTTTTAACTCTCGCACAATAACACATTAAAGTACAGCAATATATACTTATTTTACATTTGAATCAGGAAAGGTGACACGAATTTCAGTTCCATAAAAAAAAAAAAAATGAAAATACTGTAAAATAAAAAATAGTAGATTAGCAATGTGATGCCAAAGCTCAACTAAAGAGTCCCAAAACTTTCCTCAGGTATCAAATTTTCAAATTGTTCCTTTATTCTTGCAAAGTATTATCTATAATGTTTTCTAGTTTTATCATAACATTTAATATTTTATATTCAAATTCAACCACAACACAGCTGTCAAACACACTTCAAATTATGTATTTTCTCTCCAATCAGTTATTTTGCATTTATGTAACCTAAGTTTACCTATATAGCGTGTCTTTGTCTTTGACTGTATTGTAATCAATACTTTTCAAACTTAAATAGGTTTTTGAGCTCCAGTGGAAGCTATGGAGCAAACTTAGTAGTGAAGTGGACATTACTTTCCTGAAATATTTCCAAATTGTATTACATTGTCAGTGACAACCCCCCACCCCCCTCCCCATATGTTTCTTAACAGTAACGTTATTGATGTTGATTTTGTCTACAACGTTTTTACCAATTTTTTCTCCCACCCACTGGTTGAGGTTGTGTCTCATGAAAAACAGTCCAATCTAATAAAGCATAAACTGACGGCTTCCAACCCAATCTGACAAGTGCACATCTTTCTGAATTAGATTTCTAATTTGATTTGAAGTAATCATTCTGAAATAATACTCAAAATTAACACAATTAAATGGTGGGGAAAGTTAAGTGAAGTAACTCAAAAATAATTAAAAAAGTGAACAATTATGATATAGTATCACCAAATCCAGTAGAAAATTCAAGTGAAGCTCTAACCCACACACACTTGGTCCACAAGGCCACTGTTTCAACCATTGACACCACACAGCTTCACACATAAGACACCAAATTGTTTAAAGAAGGTCCTACACAATGGCGGCTATTTCTTATTCTTTCACTTTACTCTGTTCTTCTGAGTTTTCTGCTTTGGTCCCCTCTGGTCCAGATGGATTTAAAAACACATCTCCACAGTTGATCTCAACAGGTTTCACTGCAGCTATTCCTGGGTTTGAGCTCACGTCAGGTCTAGGTAGAGGTCGTATCAGTGTGCTAAAACTAAGTGTGTTCACAAGGCAGAACATGAAATTAAATAAAACTATACTGGACCAGCCTGTTTGAATCACTGGCCACACATCTGGATCCGCTTGATGAATGGGCTGTTGAACTTTGCCGCCCATAACGGTAAATAAGTAAAACACTGAGAATAAATCACTAAAATTATTTAAAATTCCACCTAAAGCTGTCAACATAGTTGGAAAAATGCACAAAACAATATACAGCAAGCTCATTAAATAAGTAGTTTACATCATTTATTAGGAGGAACTACTACTGTGGGGTAAGTAATTTTAATTTTTTTATGGACCAGCCGCCACTGTTGAGCTCACAGACATCTCAGGTAAACCACTTCATCTCTAGATAACTACTAATCTGAAATCTTTGTTTGACCATCCTTTTTAAACTGATTGTTATTGCATTCCTGTTTCATCAATACTTGAGAAGATTTGCATCCCTCTAGAGCTTAACAAAAATGATCCAAGGTGACAAAAATTTAAGAATTATACATTTCCAATAAGCAAGATATTTTACAGCTTAGCCAAATTGTTGTATTTGCAAAATCAATACATAACCAAAACTTTCCAAGCTCTAAGTAAACTGTATTATGCCCTAGCATTTTAACTTTTACACTTGGTGAATTTTAAGTACATTTTTCAAAGAACATCTACTATGATTCTTTGGGGTCCACACTTCGAAAGCATTTCATTTACACATAACTTCCTGGTTGAAATGCTCCAATCTTATGTGTATTGGCATATCAAATATACTACATTGCTCTATTTCCTTTTTATTTAATATAATTCAGAACCATTTATAAAAGTGCTAATGGGAAAAATGCAACACTTATGTACATAAACAATGCAAAATCCTTAATAAAGATACAAATGATAAATAAAACGTAAAACGGGAAAAAATGAAGCAAAGTCAAACTAATTTTACTGAATGACATCAAGCAAAACTAAGCATTCTGCACTGTCACCAAGTATCCACAAGTAAATGATTTAAAATCTCTAACCTGTGCTTTTTTTCAGTAGTTAATCCTTGATTAGACATTTGCATGATAAGTACCTTTACAAAATAATATAGAACTTTACATAGTGATCTGAAATAATAAGAATAAAAGAATAGGTTAAATATGCGACTGCATGTTGGGCTTGATGAATGCAGAGTGAGAAAAATAACAGCCCGGAGCTGCTTTATTGTATGACTGGCAGTTCAGTAATAACAAATTCCTCAATACTTGAGAGCTTCACCACGGCACAATTTGTTTTTGGGAAAAGAATAACCGCAGTCCCAGCCACCATGACATCAGTCTCTGGTAACATCAGGTGTTCTTTATTCATTAATTTCACTATTGGTGCGGCACAACTGGGAATCTTGGACTAATCCTGAGCGCTCGTATGACTAATAGGAGCAGAAGAAAAGATGAGCTTCAATGAAAAATGCACTAATACCTTTAATACTACGAGCTCAAAGACTTAGCTTCTGTCTGTACTTGTTTCTGCTTTTTACACCTCGGTAAGCTGAGTTCATTCGTTCACTGCTTCTGTTATCTTTTATGGGCTACGAAGCAGCAGAAGAATGTGTTGGGCTACATTTCTATGCTGGATTTTGAAAACGAAATTGAAAATCAACACCGTAGTTCATGGGTGAAAGGATGTGCTGCACGTTGGAGGATGATGTTGAATATTAGTTCCTGAGCTGGAGGTTTTGGTGACATGCTTTTTAAATTATTATATTTTGTTTTTGTTTTCCAGCAGATTATCTGGGTGACATTATTTCCGTTCCCCTTGTGATCTCCACACAGTCCCTTCCTGTGCATCCCGTGGTTCAAATATTTTATTCTGGTTATGGTTCTCATTGAGATACTGATTTTATTTTTTATTTTATTTTATTTTTTTCCTCACAGGAGTAAGAGAGAAAGCAATGGGCTGGACTATGACTCGGAAAGATGACTTAGGGGTCATTGCCCGGACATGGAAAGCTGGAAACGTCCTCAGCCTCTTTCTGCTCTTGTCTTTCTTTTCCATTCCAGTCCACTCAGACATCATACTTCTGAAGGACCATCATTTCTCATGGAAAGCAGGTACAACATTTAATTTTTCATACTTATAAATGTGTTGATAGTTGGACCCAGGTCCAATCTCAATATTTTGTACAGAAAAAATCAGTCAATTTGAAACTTCTGTAGCCTGCTGCAAATGTGAACACATGCTCAGCAGTATCCAAGCAAATACACAGACACACACACACACAAGATTGACTGGCTTGACTACGTCCAGAACAGAAAAATAACTTACTAAGCAAATAGAAAAACTACATCTATTTTCAGTGCAACCTGTTCTGAGAGTAACCTTCCTTTTTTTGACACACACACGGGGAGCATAAATCTCAGTCTGCTTGACATCATCAAGCTTGCAGGTCCGTACGCCTCGATGGTTAGCATAATAATACTTTTTTTTTCCTGACTGCCTATTCGTTCACACTCCCAAAGTGACAAGCAGGGCAAAGACTGTTGAAATAACAATGTATATGCTGCAGTGGTGCAGTTTAAGAGACACTGCTGCTCACTAAATGATCATCGGCTGGTTTGTTGAGAGGATTTATAAACCCCAGATGTCATTTGAAGTGAAAAATGTTTCAATGCACAGTATAAACTTAAATAAATGATGAAGCGTTTTTTTTATTATTATTTTTTTTTTTTGACTGTGTTTGCATTTGACTGTATTTTTAAAACTGTACCTGCAGCTAATGTCACATGGCTCTTTTTGGAACCGTATTTTGAGGCACATTCAAAATTCATCATCTCCTCGCCTCACAAATTCAATTGAGAACGCATTTGCAAAGCAGCTTGAACAGGAGAACTTGGCCTTCTTACACAAAAGCCCCACTCACTGTGCGATTAGCACTTTCATTTCTCACTCTGTGGTTGGGTAATGACACTGCCCAAGTGATAAAGAGATTGATTAATTTCACTTGAAAGAGCTTCTGTTAAAAAAGGGATGTAACCAGGACACCAAGAGTGAGGGTTTGACATGCTTGCAGCGCTCAGATGGCTCATGACTTGTTTCTTTATGGAAAATATAAAATCAATTTAAGCATCAGGAAAGTCTATCTTCCATGTGACAGTTTTGCCATGAAGAGTATGTTGGAAAATACTACATCAAATCAATAATTTAATATCATATCTAAAAATAAACTTGGAACATTCTTAAATGTTTAGTTTATAATAATAATGTCCATTGATTTAATATACAGTACAGGCAGTCACCGACTTACGGTGCCATCGACTTACGGCATTTTGGACTTACGGCGCCGCCCCCAGTGACGTCATCACACCTCACGTTGTCTTTTTTAGGCAGCATTTTATGTTTTTTATCGATTTTTTTTTTTTTTAGGGTATTTTGTTAGCTAACTGCTTGGAAACACATTAAAACTGCGTTCTAAGTACGCTGTTGTTGTGTTACATTGAAAAAACGTGTTTAAACAACGTTTACGTCCGCCACGTGGGTAGCGCTCTGAGTTACGTCCGAAAATCCGGAGTTACGGCCGCCACGTGGGTTGAGCTCCGACTTACGGCAAATCGAGTTGCGAACGGGCCGTAGGAACGGAGCTCGTTCGTAATTCGGGGACTACCTGTATATTGGTTTAAATTGACTAACAGTCTGAAGATCTTCATATTTGTCCAAGTTCAGTCTTTTTGCACCAACTAGTTTGTTTTTTGTTGTCGTTTGTTTATTTGGTCGACACAGTTCTGGTAAAACTCTGATGTAATTAACTTTTAAGCTTAATTTTAATCTTTAGAAAAAAGACAAACAAAAGTTCCATCATCTTTATCATCTATTATATCCATCGTTCCATCCAGGTCCATCATTAAACAGGGGCGGAGGCCTCCATGTTCAACTGCCCCACTCTCTTCCAATGCTGTTTTTGCAAGTATCACTCAGCCCTATGTGAATAACAAGCAGCCATCAGGGCACTAACAATCTGTCATTAGGCTGATGGGCCTAGTTTTACATGTGAACAGCTAGTTCTGAATGTCACCAGCAAAGTGGTCGATCCACAATGCAAAGGTGCCGTTTATAAAACTGAGTTTGTTGCAGCTCCTCAAACAGAAGTCTCTTGGATAAAAGACGAAACGTTTCAACAAAGAACAATCAATGCAGAGGACTTGATTCAACCTTGTTAAGATTTATACGTGGATTGTTGAACATGCATCAAGACAACCAAAAATATATAGATTTTTTCTGGCACAAACAGTTGTATTAACATCATGCTTGAACGACAAAGCAGGATTTAGCAAGTTTATCCAGCTCATCTGATCCTAATGACTGGATCGGATTTAGATTCAGTTTTGCATTTCATTCTTTCTGACTGAGTTTATGCTTTTGTTGTTATTCCTGGACATTTGACACAAGGTGATCTGATTTACCATTTCATGGTTTCTAATTATGTTTTGTGTGTTTAGATTTTGTTCCCTGTGCTGTAAATATATCTTGTTACTTTTTATTTGATGCAGTGATCTTTTTGTTAAGCACTTTGGTAACAGTTTCTGTTTTAAATATGCTAAATAAATCTGACTTGACTTGACTGAAGTCAAACAAAGCAAGTTATCGACCCTGGTTGTTCCTGCACATTCTAAATATGTACAAATTCATGACAAAACAATTGTAATGGTCACTCATAATGCTATTACACTCTGCAGCTGCATTTTAACATGGATAAGAAACTCCAATCCTGAATGAAAGTTAAACTTTATATAAACACAGGTTAAACTAAAACCAAATTTGCAGGTAAGAGCAAACCTGCAGGAGATTTAAAAAAAATTGCTAAGTAAAACAAAAAGCCATTAATAAATCTCTATTGAACCCAGATAAAAGGACTGAAAACCTGACATTACCATGGCAACCCTTGTGTATTTAAATACTTAATTTTGCTCACGGGTATCCTTTTAACTCTGGAACGGCCAGTGCAGGTTTGATCTGCTCTGAACGAGCCACCATTGTGTTTGGTGTGTCTATATAGGGCAGCAGCATTGTTGGCCAAGTCTTTTATGTGAGACAGTTCCCAAACGGTGGCTAAGCTGCGATTCTAGGGCTCAAACAGGGAGATGGAGCCATTTATGCCTGACCTTCATTGCTGTCTTGAAAAAGAGAATAGAGTACTAATATATTCAGTGGCTAATGGAACTATTATGTAACCCTTTAAAACCCCTGCTCAAATAAAATGTATTTCTATCGCCAAGACTTCCCCGTTTTCAGCATTAAGTCACGTTTACCACAAACCTACAGTAAAATATACACCAAAAAATAAACAAATAAAAAAAATCATGATATGACTATATAAATTATCAGGACAGGCTGTGGAGGTATGATGTTTATTTTAAAAATGTGACTATATTCTATTGATTTCTGAATTAACACAAGTTATGATAAAATATTTCAAAAACATATTACATGGTAAAGATAGTCAAAAATGTCTATGTAAAAAAGCTGCACTGCATGTCAATGGTGTCTACTGGCAAAACTGGTACAGGGTGAATTGTATGCATTTGGATTGTTGTATTAATGTACCACATTTTTCTGCCTATTTTTCAGCCGTTTTTTTTTTTTTTTTTTTCATAATTTCCATGCCCTGCAACTTATATGACGAAGCAACTTATTTATGTTTTTTTTTTTTTTTTTTTTCCATAATTATAAACCAATTTGTGGCTGATATGACCATTTTCATTCATTCCGACACTGAAAATATTCAACACTACCATTTTCAGCCGCTAGATGGCACTGGAGTATTATGGCATGCCATTGTGTCATTAATAGGTAAGTGGCTATTAATGACACAGTCAGCTTGCTATACTCAGCCTGCCACCTTCATCCAGCTCTGGGATCACGACTGGAACAACCATCATATCAGCTTCATTTCATTGTGCCGCCCCAGTGAAATGCAAGAATTTGACCACTGAAGTGCATTTATTAAATAAAAGTTCAACTGAGACACACCTTTGTTATAATATTGAGCAAACAAATATTTGTTTTAGGTGCTTATCTTGTTAAATTTTGAAGAAATGCTCAGCATTTCTCCTTCCTGATTTCCTCCATCTCCATGCTCCTGGAACACTGAGGCAGCAAATACTTTTGAAATGCAGCTGATTTTACCATTATAGTGCATTTATTAAGTAAAATTTAGACTGAGATACACCATTATTATAATTATGAGCAAACAAATAATTGTTTTTAAGTGTTAATCTTGTTAAATTCTTGTTAAAGCCCTCACATGCATGCTCCCACAGTCGACATTTGGCAGCCAATCAATTTTTAGCACAACACTGGCCCACATTTCTGGGTTGTCAGCCGTGACACGTAATAAACATGACATGTCTGCGGTGATGCATAACAGATGCAACTTATATGGCAATGCATCTCATTTGTTTTTTCCACTTTATTAAACATATTTGGACTGATGCGACCTATACGGCGGTGCAATGTGTACAGCGGGAAATATGGTAGTTTGTTTTGATTCTATGCAGAATTTATCTTACTAATGTTAAATACAATTTGAAACATGATGGAAGTTAGCTGAATTTTTATTTGGACTTCAGTAATTGAAATTCAGAATGCTACATAGGCCCTTAAAGGGCGTGTGACATAACATTATGTTGGAACTATGCATAAAGTGGCACAACATATATGTCTCATTCAACTATTTTCTTTTTTACAAGCAATATGATAAATCAATGAAAATTTGATTTAAAAGTGATTTTAAAC
>JARVGS010000321.1:12805808-12816202 GCA_031762315.1 Hypsolebias antenori | reverse complement strand
CCCTTGTAGATGGCTAATAAATAGTTCATATATGTGTTATTATTCCTAAACACTTTATAAATCATTAATAATTGTTTATTATGCACTAATAAAGTGGGACAGAGAAGGGGGAAAAAATATGTTTCTTGCCAAATAGTGAGCCAAATCTGCCACCTATATATTTAATCCAGAGTTATTATATTAAACATTTCATACTAAGATACTACCTTGTAAGCACAATAAACATTTTGGCATATAATAATGTACTTTATCACTCCATTATATGTATCTACAGCTAATAGTATATCTTTAAAAATAGGTTTACAATAGCTTATTGTGCTTAATAACTTAGTCTGAAATGTTTAATATAACAACTCTAGATGAAATATATAGATGAACAGATTTGGCTCACTATTTGGCAAGAAACTGGTCAGTTTTCTATCTATGTCACCCTTAATCAATGCATAATAAGCAGTCATGCATGATTTATAAATTATTTATAGAGGAATTAATAACATATCTACAAACTGTTTCTCATCCATCTGTAAGAGGAGCCTTATTGTAAAGTGGTATCAAATAAAATGTAAGAACTAAACAAGTGTTTAGCTCCAGATATGCAATGTATGTGTTTAATGGATACACTAGAAATAAATACAAAAAATAAAAATACAAACATCAAAGTTTGTGCTCAAAATTCCAGGTTAAAATAATAATAATAATAATCCTACAAAGTTAAGTCAGGTCATCTAGACAGTTTCTTTCATTTTTGGGGGGTGGGGGGTTGTTGTTGTTGTTTAAATGTTTCATCCTTCATCCAAAGGACTTTGTCAGTGCAAGGAGCTACAACTAACTCAGCCCCACTTACTTTTATTAGATTTTCTACCTGGATTATTGAGCATGAACTTTGATGAACCACTTTGGCAATAGCAGCCTCAGAGGAGTTGACGGGGGAGAGGGCGGACTCTAGAAACCATCTTAGCACCAGCATACTGGTTTGCCCACTATTGCGCTGCTTGTGGGACTGAGTTTGTTGTGGCTCTTCAGACTGAAAAAAGTCCTTTGGATGAAACAGGAGACTTAAAAAAAAAAAAAGAAAAAAAAGAAAAATGAAAGAAAGAAACTGTCCAAATCACCTGGCTCAACTTTACTGGAAAAGTAATTGAAGGCTTAGCATTTCTTGAAGGAATCTTTATCACCCACCACCTTTTTATGCTAGAAGCCAACAGTGGTATCACCAACAGTTAATTAATACCAAAGTTTAAGGCATAAATGTTGCAGTCAGTAATACACTAGAGGCATTGCTCAACTATACACACACCAAATGTTGGCTCTATAACTGTAAAACTGAGTTAGATACTGTATATTAATTTCTGTATTTTCCAAGGTCACTTGGCTGTGGCATTCATCTTAAATTAAAAATTTCAATAACATCTGTTGGTTTGTGAAATATTTTGCCAACAGATACAGTTAATTCTAATAGTTATCAACAATGTTATAATAAAGTGTGAATAAAGGTTGAATTGAATGACTGAATAAACTATTAAACAAAGTTAAAAAAAAAAAAGATCTTGGGCTATATCAGTTATTGCTCAGGGCAGATGTTTTGGATTGGCCTCAGCTACAGCCAAGCCAAATTTTAGGTGAATGTAAAAAATATAAAATTTAAGAACAACACTGGATTATAGCCATGGTTGTGTTGAGTATAAAAAATGTTAGAAATGTATTGATAAAATTCAAATGCTGCAGCAACCACAACAATTAACATACAATTAACCAGGATTGTGATCTGCATTAGAACCAAATAATTACCAGGACTAAGAGAACTGGTTGTGTAGATATGCTGGAAGGGGTGATTTCTGAATGAAGAACAGGTGTGCACTGATGGAATGCAGTGAGTTAAACTAGGGGTGTGAGGGAAATAATGGCTGAAAACTCTGAAATCAACATGACACAGAGCCAAAATAAATATGTAATAGAAAACACTCAAATACAATTAAACTACAAACAAGATATTAATACTGGGTACAAAAAAACAACAACAAAAAAAAAAAACAAAATCTGATGAAACAAAGGAAACATGATCACAGCACCCCAATTCTTAAATCCCTCCACTGGTTTCCCATTTAACTCCACATTGAATACAATATCTTTACTCACCCACCAATTGCGGCAATGCTCCATGCTATCTTAAAGAACTGCTCAGACATCAACACGATCCCCCCGCTCCACAATTCCCATCAGCTCCGCCCTCCCCGGACAAAAACAGTGCAACATGGGTGACAGAGCCTTTTACTCTGCTGCTCCCCATCTGTGGAACCCCTCCCCAACCATCTAAGAATACCCCAGAAAGTTTCAAGAAAGGACTGAAGACCTTTTTATTTGAAATTTTTTATAGTGTTTAAAGGTATTTTTAATTCTACTGTTTTTATGTTTTTATTTTTTTTTCGTCCATGTTTTATTCTCTAGATGTTTTATATTGCAGCACTTTGATATTATAAAATGTAAAGTGCAGTACAAATTGATTTTTTTTTTTCATTATTATAATTAAAACTACCCCCAAATCCACAGTCAGGACATATCCTAACCAGTTCATGTAATTACATTAATATTTTTATTTCAGAACCTGATACTACAAGTACTAGTTCTTTTGAATTTCCACCTGAGTATGATAAATCATCTATCTGTCTTTCTGTAATCTAGATTTTGTATCATCTGTAGTATGTTTTGTTTTTTTTTTTTTTTTAAGTTCGCCTCAAATTTCAGCTACGTGTGTCTAGACTTTACTATTAGAAATCAAAATGTTCTGTCTTGTCACTTCAAATCACATTTTTGACAAATTTTCCCTCAGAAAAATAAGAGCTTTGATTGCAAAAAGAGGCCTATTTCTTACATTTTTGACCAATTTATTTTCTTTTTTTCTAAAGTTCCGTAGTTTAGAAGTGCTCCCCCCGTCATTGTAATCAGAAATCGTCTTGCATTGTTTGACAGTGCAAGCCAGAAGGAAAATGGAGGTTACCACCTATAGAAGCCTGACAGCAAGTCGGGATGGCCAATACAAACTGCTAATGAGCAATGTATCTGCCTGTCTGCCATTACTGCAGGAGGAAAATGCCACACTTACCAGTGGAAAACAGGAGGATGGAGCAACAATGAGAGGGCAGTGTGGTGTCAGCGCTCAGATGGAGTTAATGTCACAGGTGAACAGTTGCAGTGTCCTCTGGCCACTTTATGGATGGATTACACCTCCCAGGAACACAAACACGCACAGATTCCTCTATAAATCTGTTTTACAGCAGGCTGCAGCTGAAAGTGCACCATCTCTGTTTTTGTCTGTCTCTCTGTCCTCATGAAGTTAGTCACTTTGAGCTGTTCTCAATTCAGTCTAGATCACAGGGCCATTTCCTGCAATATCGTATAACTTGATGGCTCAAATAGCAATGTATATTTGTTGCTGTGGCATTAAGTGAATCTCCTTTCATTTGTCTATGAAAGCTGTCAAACTTTAGGAGAAGGGCTTGTAGAAGGTGGTTTGAAATTACATTTCGAAGAGAACTCTTTATTAGATCAGGAAATAATGGAAAATGCAACATTTGGAAAGATCTGACAGGGGTGAATGAAAAAGTATAATCTTGAAAGTTTGCAGTGTTATACTGTCAGTGGGCTCTGCTTCAACAGATCTGATTTTTTTCTCTCTTAGATTTAACTGCATGCCTTCAGAAAAAATAAATTAAAATGAGATTAAATTAAAAAAAAAAAATCACAGTGCCAACATGTGAAATATGCATTATGTCACAAATTTTGACACTCATGCATTCCCATAGCATGGTTTTAATGCCGTTTTCTAGTTAACCTTTATACCCTTTATCTACCTATTCTCATCCCTATTTATTTATTTTCTGCAGTTTAACATAATAAATCAATAAACCAGACAGAGCTGGGATGCTTTCAATCCTTATAAATATAATCATGTGTTTGTTGGAAGTAAAGCAGGCGCAGAGAATCCGAACAAAGATAAAAGTGCTGTGGGAATAAAAGCTTTAGGCTGGCTTGATGTGCTGTAAATAGTGGGCGAATGTGATCTTATCACTGCAAGGAAGTATTTTTGGCAAAAATGAACCCAGAAGGGGAATAAATTCTCCATCTGCAGAGAAG
Source organism: Hypsolebias antenori (assembly GCA_031762315.1). Taxonomy (NCBI): domain Eukaryota; kingdom Metazoa; phylum Chordata; class Actinopteri; order Cyprinodontiformes; family Rivulidae; genus Hypsolebias; species Hypsolebias antenori. Next base: position 12,812,071 of record JARVGS010000321.1, on the reverse strand, counting down.
CCTGGAGCCCAAGGCATTACTCTTTGATATTCTGACGTGCAATTTTCCATGTTGGAATTAAAATGTTCACCAATTGATCAGGGACTCCGATAGGCCTCTGGGCCCATTAATCAGTTGTGACAAGAAAGTTAATTTACTGATCAATGAAAAAAAAAAAAAAAAAACAGAACAGATATAAGAACAAGTTGTCTTTCTCCAGGGGGGTGCTTCCCACAAAAAAGGCCTACTACTCTTCGACACTGCCATCCTCCGTGCACCAAACCATTCACGCACTGCACACCGGTAAGATCCTCCTGCTTTGATCAGAGGGCTGTGATCTCCGTTGTTCTCACGGTGGTTTTGTTGTTTGTTTGTTTGTTTTTTGCTCACATGCGAGGTTGGGGAGTGAAATGGGTTTTGACATATGACAATTTTAATTCCCCACAACAGGCCATTAAAAGCTAATCAGATTAATACCAATGAGTGTGAACTCTTTGTCAGTTAGCAAGTACACCTGCGGGGTGACTTGTACAGGAGGACGCTGCACAGAAGTTGACACTATACTGCCCCTTAGAGCACCACGGTGTAACTGCACTTAGAAATGCAAAGCTGTAAAGTGTGAAGTAACAGTTGCAGACGTCCTCTGTGGGGAGTAAATGATTTTTCTTCTGGCCTTGCTACCTCTTCAAACAGAGCGGAGTGTGTGGGTGTGAGAAAGGCTACACTGAAGTGATGACCTCGCACGGCTTTCTGGACTATTGCACGAGAACCCCAGGGGTGGACAACAGCAAGAAAGCTGACGTGAAAACCAACTCTGGGAGATTAAAACCCAGACCGTCTCAAGCCAATGACCTCTTCAGCGAGTGGACCTTACGACCTGTTGGCCCAGGTACTGAAATGGAAATCATCCGTACAGATCAGGCAGCGTGGCTGCGGCTGCTGCCGCCTTTGAAATTGCCTTTATAGTGTAGCTCTAGAATCAATGGGCCAAAGGAAAAAGATCATTAGGGCAATGTTTTTACAGGTCTCATCCTTACAGGCACTGGGAGAAAAAAAAAAAGACTAAAATGGATCATAAAACTGCCAAAAAAAATCTCTTTTGCTGTATGGTTGAAATGAGATCACACCTACATCTATTTAAAATGTGGATTGTCAATAAATTTGATTCAGACAAACAAATAAAACTCTGTCTTTTTGATTGCACAGATGGAAGAGTAAAGCTGTGGGTTTACGCCGTGACTGTCGTCGGATTCATCGTGATACTCTTCGTTATCGCATTATCGTTCTTGGTCTGGTACGTGCTGCGATACTCTCTCAAGAAACTCCTCACCGTGTTTGATTTTGAAAGCAGTAGCTCCGCTGTAGATCACACACTCCATATGCGAACAGAATAAACATCAAGAGGTTCTTTCCTCGAACACAACTCACCCGACCACGAGTTATACCCCCTCCACGCATTTTAAACTGTGTGCTGTTATCAGTTAATAGAATTCCTTTAAAGACTGGAATCATGTTGGGCTGCCTCGTGCTACTGAGCCGTGTGCATTCTTAACGTTTCCTTTTCTATTTGCTCTGTTTATTCAGCAATCCTTACAAAACCACAAAGGCGTCTGCTCCTCCACAGAAGCCTCTGACTCTTGCCTACGATGGGGACATGGATATGTAACCGAGCTGCTATACCTCATGAGGACATGCTTGGCCTTGGACCAAAATCTGGCTGCGTTCTGATTGTGTCCCGACCTGTTTAGGATTGGTTGTGGATGTGAGCTAAAAGACGATAGCCACGTTTTTGCTGCTGAATGGCAAAGTAGCCAACTCAAAAAAGCAGAACCAAAGCGGATCAAGGAGAAAGTGAGACATGGACCTCTAGTTGTTCTTCTCTTTTTATATAACTGCTTGCAACATGAACCCACAGTTGAAGCATTATTTGCAATTTAAAAAAAAAATGGGAAGACTGAAACAAAAGTGAATCTACAAGGGTTCATTCTGGAGATTTTTTTTTTTGGTGTGTGTCAAGAATCAAAGGGACCACTTTCTTTTTCTTTTGTTTCTTTGTTTGTTTGAGTCTGGAGAAAGACTGAATTATAGAGTCTGCAGTCGCTCAGAATTCAAAGGCCCTACGACAAGGACCGTTGGATTTTTCTCATTAGTGCTGGATCTTTGTGAAAGGAAGTGTCACAACCTCTTTTGGATGAACTGAGCAGCACCCTCTTGTTTTCTTTTTTCCTGAATTTAAAAAAAGAAGATGGTTTATGCACTATGTTAGTGCTGATTCAGTTTTGTTGTTTCTTTTCAGATGACTTTTCTAGTGTTTTCCCTGTAAAGCAAGTTTTTTTTTTTTTGCCGTCTGATTGTGTATTGTTTGATGATGCAATATGTTGTGTCTATGTGGGAACCAAAAGCAAGCCTGCCTTGAGCGTAAAGACGCCGTGATGCAGTCATTTCTCTTTTGTCATAAAACTCCCAACCACAGATGCCAAAATAAAGTTAGTTAAAAAAAAAAAAAATCATTCATTTAAATAAAGGCTACTATTTTGACTGGTGTAGTTGAGAAAAAAATCAAAAACAGTACACAAAAGCTATTAATGCAACCAGCAACACAGAAATCATACCACATATATGCTTTATTTTATTATATGTTCTACAAGATGTGATATAAAACATCACTAATGACCAACACATGCACACACAAACACAACAAAGGGGGACATTAAATCAGATTTTACCACTGGGTTCCACTTGGTATTTTATTGGAGCAAAGCAAACTTTATTTCCATCTCAAAGTTTTATTATTATTATTATTTTTTTTTTTTGCAGTCATTCTGTAAATGTTTTCCACTGCCGAAGGTGAAAGGGCAATAATGTTTAATTTATTTTTATTTTTATCATGTCATGGATGTGTGTGTGTTTGCTGAAGCAGGTTTAATGACACAAAATGGCTGAAAATTAGTTTTACAGATATTGAGCGGAAGTTAGTAGCTGAGACTGATTCCTTAGCGTATACATACGAGTGCTAACAGAGCAGCAAGAGCTGTGTCTAAACTTAGCCATTAACTAATGGAATTTTTAACTTACATTTGTATTTGTTTATTTATTTATTTTTGGTTATTAAAATATCACATTACCACACAATGGATTTTAATGAGCTTTTCAGAAATTAATAATTTCTTTGACATCTTCAACCCAAAATTCGGACTTAACCCAATCCACCTTGTCTACTGCAGCCATCTGAACTTTTATAACACAAAAATGGCTACAACGTAGTGAATTCTACAAATCTTGAGTTAAAATTTGGTGTAGTAGTAGTTGATTCATAACACATACTCCAATCGCTAACAGATTATGCAAAAATCGCAAAAAAAAAAGGCAAACAAGGAGATTGCACATTATGTTGTTTTCAAGGTTTGAGCAAAATTTGAATAAGTGTCATTTTGTTCCATTAGATGAGTTGAAAAGTTTGGCATGAAAGGCATCAGGTGAGATGCATTCCTTCAAGAAATCCAAGGCTTTTAATTAAAATGTTTTTGTACATTACAAATAAATATTAGATCAGCCATCATGTTCTTAACCTATGTTTCTTTTTTTCATTTTTCTTCTGTTGTGAGCAAGTAACTGGACTTGTAACTAAGATCTCATAAACCAAATACAGCATATTTCAGTTAACAAAACACTGCCATTGTTCCCTGTTCTCTCTGTTATTCAGCTCTGAATAATTTTGAGTAAGTAAAGTCATTTTTAACCACAAAATCTTAAATTAGATTAGAATTGTCTGACCTTAAGCCTCATTTAGACATGATTATTTAATTCATTATTTCAACCCAGTGGAAAACCTACTGTAGTTTCTTATGTTGGGTAACTTTGGTGCTTACCAGGTTTTAAGCTGTTTCTCATTCTGCCTCCACAAACTGGACGTGTAAAGGTCTTACGTTGCCTGACCTCATTCTGAATGTATTTAATCAGTAACTCTATAATCTTTATGGTTGTGTGCAAATACAGTTGTCACATGTTGCGAGTGTGACAACCGTATTTCAGCAGCTGTCTGTACGTAGGCATGCTTGATCCTTTTTGGCAGAGAGTGCTCCAAGTGGCCTTGCAAAAACTCAGTTTCATAAGTTGCCAAACATTTTAGAATAGTCTCCCCCAGGCTGTGTTTCTACTTTTGGTCAACAAAAAGCACACATGGTAAATGTTACTACAAAGACAATAATAAACATATTTGCCAGTTCTGGATAACACATTGTATGTTATCTACACTATAACACAAAGCCAGCCTCACATGTTTTAGACAACTGTTAGATTACCGTATTTTTCGGACTACAAGGCGCAATATCAATGAACGGGTCTGTTTTCATACATAGGGCGCATTAAGCGAAACTAATTCATGTTGACAGATTTTTGAGTGCCATGTACCACATAAAATCAGTTTGAGGTCAGTAAGCACAACCAGAATTAATACATAAGTTACACCGTATTATAAGGCTCACTGTTGATATTTGAGGAAATTGAAGGATTTTAAGTGTGCCATATAGTCCAAAAAATATGGTATGTCCCAGAAATCCAAAGGTATGTCCACCCACCATTTACAGTACCATGCTATTTGTGTTACTATTGTGTGTACATGGGGAACTGGACAAAATGCAAATAAAATGTGAAACCATGTGACAATAAAGCCCAGTCTTTGTTCTTTCTTTTGCGTTTTTAGGCTTCAAAATGAAGGAAATGTTTATGAGAGAGAGCGAGTCCTGGTAAAACCTTCCCCAGCTCCTTGACTTTCGGATCCTGATATATTGTAATTACTGCAGGCTCCCAGGCAAAGCCCAGAACAGATAAGCGGTTGATAAGATTCATCTGGCCCTGCAGCCAGATTTCCAGTCCGATAGTCCCAGGATAATCGCAGGCTGTGAGGGAAACGGAGTTTAAATCTTTGTCTCATCTAATTCATTTATTTAATACTGTCACTTTTGTTTCAGACGAGGCTGAATTAAAATGCTTGTGTCACGGCCATCTGATCCGTGGCAAAGACATAGGCCGATCCTGTCATGTCCAATTCATCTCGTTTGGCCATCTTTCAGGGCAAATTTGCAGGTTTTAGTGAAGATTTATGAACAGAGTGACAGTGCGAGTGTTTCATTTTAATTTATTTAATTTGTCTATATAAGGAAGCAGTATCGCTCCAACAAATTGAGGTTTGCCGAAGTTTTGTTAGGGCGCAGTGAAAACTCATTTCAAATGGAGTTTGAACAATTTAGGACCTTTTAAATAAATGACTGCTATTTGGTCATTTCCAGAGGTGCTAATCCACACCCCGTAACTAGAACACTTATATATGATTGTTCTTCCTGTTACATAATAGCAACGTGCATTTCCAAAATACTCATCTTGAATATAAATATTGAGAAATAATATTTTTGTTCAGAACTTTTGAAGTAAAGTTTTGTGAAAAGGCAATGAACAAATATTAGCTTACTTGTCGATAGCTTTTTAAATGACCACATTAGGCGAATAAAATTTAATTCTGAACAAACTGACAAGCTAAAATTCTAATTACATGGGACTAAGACAAAAGTGAATTGATGCCATTTCAAACAACTCTAGTCCCCAAAGGTTTACAACAGTTCACTGCTTGGTGAACTTTTACATCACAATCAATTGTGCATTACATGATTATTTACCGGTAAATAGAATCTTACAATGATTTGCACTTGCAAATAATGGCAGCAGTTAGCTGTAGCACAGTGAAACCTGGGGATACTTCCAGCAGGAGTATCACAATATGTAGGCCAGGATAACTATCCATCCATTATCCTTTCCCCTGGACAGGTCGCAAGTCCATCACACGGTTAGGATAACAATTTTATGTTAAATTAAATGGATTATAAAGTTTTTAATAAAAAGCCTTCTTATAAACAGCTATGAAGTTTGTACGACTTGTTATTTTGAAGACTGATGCTCGGAAACAAGTTTGACTCAGTCCCTGCTTGTTATTGTCCGACTACGCAGGTGAACCTTCAGACTCCTGCCTGTGGCTGCCTGTGAGCTCCTGCCCACGTGCCACTGCCTGGTTAGCTCAACGCTCACCACTCTTTTAGGGGCGAAGATTTTTTTAAGGGTATAAGCACAAATGCAACTTAAAAGGGGCTGTTGTGTTTAAAATTAGTGTTTATGTAATTATTTTCAGTTTACATAACCAGTACCTGGTACTTTTATCGCGGAGGATCCGTACCCTGAAGACCCGAGATAAGTGAAAAACTGTAAAGTAGGAATATTAGTACAAGTGGTAAGTA